>CM054181.1:8330000-8452500 GCA_028829895.1 Sinotaia quadrata | reverse complement strand
TTTCCACTAAACTTTAATGAGATAACCAGACATATTTTCCACTAAGCGTTAATGAGATAACAAGACATATTTTCTACTAAACTTTAATGAGATAACCAGACACATTTTCAACTAAACTTTAATGAGACAATCAGACATATTTTCCACTAAATGTTAATGAGATAACCAGATATATTTCGATTAAACGTTAATGAGATAACTAGACATATTTTCCACTAAATTTTAATGAGATAACCAGATATGTTTTCCACTAAATTCTAAGTGAGATAATTAAAGACATTCCCCATTGATGTTATGTGGATTTGACAACTGAGTTTTTCTTTGAAACAAAACGAACAAAATAATCTATCCACATTTTCTGTACTAAAATAAATTGAACAGTAGACGTATAATCCTGCACATTATGTGCGAACACAACAGTAAAAATACCAAACCAAACAAAATACAACAACCAGCTACAACATAAAACTGCCAAGCACCTGACGCACGCTCCACCAAATCGCCAGCTGAATCTCTCTGGAAACTTAACACCGCCCATGTCTTGCTAGCTAGGCTTATGTGTCTTAGAATGCTAGGAAACAGGTGTGGTTAGTGTGACACAGCGCATGAGTTTCTGAGGCAGTGTTAAACAATGTTTGGAATTATGTCTGTGTACGTATGTAAATTTGTGTGTAAGTGTGTGTGTTAAACAATGTTTGGAATTATGTCTGTGTACGTATGTAAATTTGTGTGTAAGTGTGTGTGTTAATTCTCAAACCTCTCTGACGTTCGAGGGATAACTGCCAAATATTTCATTCATCTTTCTATTTTCAGGGCCTTAAAACACTGTTAGGCTCATCAGAGTAGACCCTACTTTAGATCTCTTGATTCACATCTACCCATTAGCTTGTCTCTTGAGTGTAGGCCCTGGCAATATTATACAATCTTGGCTGACCTAGTAGGCCAAGTTGTAATAATTCATCAGATATTTATCCCAAATGACCATGTGACCAACATGGTCTGTCTCTGTGTGCAACAAAACCATCTCCAAAAGGTCAGTCAATTGGCCTGCCATTGTTGCGGAAATATCCTTCAGAAAACTCTCCCCAAACCCCACTGGTAAAAAGGTTTTTGCAGAGAAAGATCAGTCAGGTTTCTCTCGTGACTGAAATATGTACAGAGGTGATTATATTTGTGTGCATTTAGGCATATTCATTTACATATATATTTACTATTTTAATTAATTCTTTTCCATTTCTTCTTTCACTCATCTATCATATGTCCCATCCTATTTTCTAAATATGAATGGTGTGCATCTGATACGTCAGTTATCACACTAGTGTCTGCTAGAAATTTAGTGAAAGCGTGTTCTCTGTTGGCACCCGTTTCCAAGCACTCTATTGAGCAATCTTCAGAACAGGCATAGCCAACTGAATCCCTCCATCAGCATTAAAATCAAGTTCATATATAAAAATTCAGTTAGTTAATGCTGTGACAGAGTCATTATAATAACCCCAAATGTGACAGTTTTTCAGTATTAGTGAGGGCATATCGTCACGTCGTCCGCATCTGTCTGTATTAGTGAGGGGACATCATCAACATCTCTCTGTATTAGTGAGGGCACATCTTCAACATCTCTCTGTATTAGTGAGGGCACATCGTCACATCCTCATTATCTGTCTGTATTAGTGTGGCGACATCGTCAACATCTCTCTGTATTAGCGAGGGCACATCGTCACATCGTCAACATCTCTCTATATTAGTGAGGGGACATCGTCAACATCTCTCTGTATTACTGAGGGCACATTGTCAACACCTTTCTGTAAGAAAGAGGGTGGATTGTCACCACCTGTCTGTAAGAATGAAGGCACATTGTCAACACCTGTCTGTAAGAATGAGGACACATTGTCAACACCTTTCTATAAGAATGAGGACACATTCAAATCGCGTCCTTTAATGATTGGATGGTTGCTTACGATTATAAATAAATTCAATTTATTGCTATGTACGAAACTAACGAACGCTGGATGTGGACGTTAACAATAAATATATAGGCCTATCAATCATACAATGAACTTCGAATCGCAAGCTAGACAGACGGACGGATGGATAATGGACCTATGGACGGACGAACAGACACAGTCAGATAGATAGATAGATAGATAGATAGATAGATAGATAGATAGATAGATAGATAGATAGATAGATAGATAGATAGATAGATAGATAGATAGATAGATAGATAGATAGATAGATAGATGCCATATTAAATAACACACATTATTTTCCCGTCGCTCAAATACTTTTAACACTGATTAGAAAAAGGGAAAAAATTACGACAAAAATTACTTTAAAATGTCGGGCTATCCGCGGCGACGCTGGTCCAATTTTCGTTTCAATTGAAAAGAGTTTCGAAGATCAAACGGGAATTAAAATTACCCATGTGAGATGACATCGTTAATCAGAACTCGTATTAAAGAGCTCTTCCCCCTTTTCTTATCAAAGACCAGTGCAAGACTTCCTGACATGAAAGCATTATGTGTGCAGCCATCGTGGTCACCTGGCTCTTTGAAGTTCCTCCACTATGTTCGTGGATTAGATTCTCTAGGCAGTCGGAAAAAAACTTTGAAGCCAGCGAGTATCATCTCGAATGAACCATTTCCTTTAAATTCTAGAAAATCACCAACATCTCCAGAAATTATCGCTCGTGTCCTCAGACTTCTTTCGTCTGCCGAGGACCGTGTGACTGCAGTGAGTGATAAAGGTAACGTACCATACGCTATGACGTCAGTCGATCAACGAACTCAAGAGATCGGTCTGAGCAGTACACACAGCACGCAATTGTCATTTTCCTTTTGGTCTATTAGGCTGTCTGTCCCCTTCTTTTCCATGTTGCTCAGATTATAAAGATATGCTGAGCATTATAGATACAGCAAACTCGAAGAGAGAGTCAGAGAGAGGGAGTTTGAGGAAGGGAGAACCAGTGAGAGGAAAAGAAAGTGAGTAGGAAAGAAAGTGGAAGAGAGAGAGAGAGATACAAAGACTACCCACTGCATTATACATGTCACACCGAGGCCGGACGTGTAGGAGCTGACGTGACACGCGGCCTTGCGTCACCGTGCCCTGTTTCACCTGACACTAATTTTCAGGGCACTAATTGCAGCGGAAGCACTTCATTATGCGGATAATGCCATGGCCGCCATTCGGGTTGTGACAAGGAATGAAGCAGGGACTACCTGTCCAGGCCAACAAAAGGAGAAGGTCATAAAAGGCATCAGGCATACTGAAGCGCCTGGGGCATGACAGCAAAAGTTCTTTTTAGTCATCCACCCACCCACCCACCCACCCACTCCAACCCTTCCTCTTCATTTCTATTTAGGTGAAAGCATGAAGAAGCAGAGGAGTCCCGGAAGATGTTTCTTTCATAAAAAGAGAGGAGGGGAAAATGCTGCCGAACTGAAACCCACTAATCACTTGTCCAGAGTGGCGTGGGTGTGTGTGTACAGCTTCCAGAGAGAATGAACTGTTATTTCTAAATAGCATCATCTCTCTCTCTCTCTCCCTCCCACTCCTTCTAACTTGTCTGACTGACTGTCCTTCCGCCCCCTCTCCCATCCCGCAAAAAAATCACTTCACCAACCTTTAACCTAAGAAAGATCAACAAATCAGTTCATCAAAATGTGATCTGTGGAAAAGTAATAAATTAATTCACCTTAATCTTATGGAGATCAATAAAGCACTTCACCAGCCTTTAATTTCTGGGAGATCAATAATTCATTTAATTAACCTTTAAGTTTTCAGAGATCAAAATATTCAGTTCACCATCCTATCGTCTTTCGAGAATCAATAATTATATAATATAATCAGTTCAACGTTTAACCTTTGGACATCGAAACAAAAACAGTTCACCGGCTTTCGATCTCTGAGAGACACAGAAGTCGACAAACATTCATCTTTTTAATAATCACGCAATTTTTAATATCTTGGAGATGAATAACAATGTTACGAACCTTTCATCTCTGAGATGTCATTTAATTTAATCACTAGATTTTAACCCTTGGAACATCAGTCAATCAAAGTGTCATTTGTCTCTACGACATCCTTTTGTACCGCACGAACCAATATGTACAAGGTGTCGTACTCGTCACAAGATGGCTGGAGAGGAGACGGAGGGGTGCTTTTGTGAGTGGGTGTATTCAAATACTCCTCTTCCCCCCAAAAAAATCCAAAACGATTGAATCGTTTCAGCAAAGCACATCAAGGACTAGAATCACTAGATGGAAAGGGCGATAAAACAATGAAATTGGCATATCGTCTCCCATCGCCACCTCCCTTCTATCCCCCCTGACGATGATTATGAAGGATGGCAGGACTCGATGGACCGCTACTTTGTTTCGAGCACAACGCCTTCTCTCGGCAAGCACAGAAAGTTACAGCCCACCCGGAAGACAGTTCCGCCCACCAAAGAATAAACAATAAGACTTGCGTAATCAAAGAGAAACGAAGGAATAAGTGCATGGGGATAAATTAATCGTAATTTTTAAAAAAATATATTTTTTATTTTTTATTTTTATTGGGTGAAGTGCGTTTAACTGACGTTATGGCAAGCAGGTTAAACATCACTTCGTTCCACTTGCAATCAATGGAGATATATGTCTAGGCAATAACGTGAGCCGGAGAAGAAACGAAATTAAGAGAGCATTATGAAAGGCTTCTAAAGTGCTGGGTGTACATTTAAATTAGAAGAGGAAAGGAAAAGGCCACGAGGGTCTGAACATGGGCGCGTGACTGGTGGAGTAGTGGTGGTAGTAATATTGCTAGTAGATCTTTCCGGGCTGATTCGGTTCCATTTACAAGACATGAAGTAGGGGACGGAAATCTGCAATTATCCGACTGGACTACGACATACGAGTCTTTATGCAGAAGATAAAACTTTATATGTCTGACAGAAATTGGACAATTAAGAACTAAAGACGAAACTAACACAATGATTTTCTAAGTTAATAAAGAAAATGTTGGATCAGACGAGACAAAAGTATCAGACAATTTCCATGTCCGATTGAAGTGGGACAATTAAAAGTCAGAGAATAAACTAGCACACTGATTTTCCATGTTGAAAAAAAAAAGTTGGATCGGACGAGACAAAAATAACAGACATAATTTTTGTGTCCGATGGAAGTGGGATAATGAAAATAACCAGATTAAACAGGAAGTGCGTGACCATAAGGTGTCCGAGCGATTCAGGTGACTACAGTATACACATTAGCTGACTACAGTACACACATTAGTTGACTACAGTACACACATTAACTGACTACGGTACAATATTAACTGACTACAGTACACACATTAGTTGACTACAGTACAATCATTAGCTGAATATAGTACACACATTAACTGACTACAGTACACACTTTAGATGAATATAGTACGCACATCAGCTGACTACACTACACACATTAACTGACTACAGTACACACCTTAGCTGATTACAGTACACACATTAGCTGATGGAATATCATGCGACAAATTCATGGAAATTACATGTATAACCAAAAGCTGCTAGAACACTGTCGTGCAAAAAGAGACTATACAAAATAAAATATAACAATATTTTCCCCGAAAATATTATTCCAAAGGGCTTTGTTGAAATGTGTAACATAAAGTCAGTGCATTATGTGTATGTATAAATGAATGTATACAATATCTAACTCATTTCTATAATATGTGCTCACAAAGAAATCATGAAAGCTTCAACGTTAATGCCAAAATAGCAATATTCCTTAATCGATTTATCAACCCTCTAGCCTGTTTAACAATTATGACGTTCTTTTGTTTCTTCATGCGTTTGAAAATGAGAGGAGTGGGTGAGTGAGGTAAGGGAACACGAGTGACCACAGTGCTTATGTAGTTCAGATAGACTTTAAGTAAATCGATGCCGGGCCCAAGAACTAGCAGAAAGCGAGATGGACACTTGCTGGATTCCAAGAATGACTTGTCAATCATTGCTGTTTGATGGAGTTATCGCCTGCTCTTCAATGCATCACCACGCCCGGCCTTCCTCCATCCGCCCTGATAGACATTTTTAACGCCATCCAGATCAAAGACAGGCAGCAGGACGAGTTAGCAGCCGCGGCGTTCCAGTTTTTAAACTCTTCACTCGGTATCGGCCAGTGTTACACACTCATACATAGTAACACTGAATAGTAATATCTCTCTTGATATCGGCCAGTATGACACACTTATACACAATAACACCGAAAAGTGCATCTCTCTCTCACTCGGTATCGGCCAGTGTTACACACTCATACATAGTAACACTGAATAGTAATATCTCATTGATATCGGCCAGTATGACACACTTATACATCTCTCTCTTTTTCTCTCTCAATCGATATCGGCCAGTGTGACACACTTATTACACACAGTAACATTGAATAGTACATCTCTCTCTCTCATTTTCTCTATCTCTGTCTCTCTCATTCTCTTTTTCATTCCCCCTCTCCCACCAATAGAAATTAAATCACCCAAATTGTCAGCTGTTACTGATTGGCCTACACGTTTCTGAAAGATTTTAATGACTGAATTCTAAATTTACCTATTTAGAACAATATTTATTTTTTCTCATGAAATGTACAATCCAGCACACTAAGCTTTAATTGTACATAGTTTGTAATATATTTAAAACTGACCAAGAGCGAGTTCTACCTATCTTGTATCGTTTTCTAATTACAATTCACAAAGAGCGTTTATCATCTTGTCTTAAATTAATTGTAATATATTACCAATCACAAAATGTGCATTTCATCTTGTCTTACATTAATTATAATATATTACAACTCACAAGGAGCTCATTTCATAAAGACTTACATTATTTGTAATATAACAACTCACAAACGTGTGTTTCATCTAGACATTACATCGTTGTAATTATAACTTAAAAAGAACGCATTTCATCAAGTCTTACATCGTTTGTAACGTATTACAACTTACAAAGAGCCCATTTCGTTTGTAATTACAATTCTGTGGCTGAGTAAATTTGCTTATCCCTGTTTCTAAACTATAATGTTTTATAAATTGTTAAATTGTCAAAATGACTCGATTTGGGGCACTCCTTATGACGTTATTTTCTGTAAGTGTCAGAGTTGAAGTAAACAACCTTGGTTGAGAATATGCTAGAAAATTGCTGATGCAATCCAAACCAGTTCCAACTGGATGAATAGTGTTTTCTTAATAGTCTCACACTTGTTCATAACAAACTTATTGATTACCTTATCAGCGTTAGCAAGCATTACTGTGTAACTATCTTTGATTACGTTATCAGCGTTAGCAAGCATTATGTGTAACTATCTTTGATTACCTTCTCAACGTTAACAGGCATTACTGTGTAACTATCTTTGATTACGTTATCAGCGTTAGCAAGCATTATGTGTAATTATCTTTGATTACCTTCTCAACATCAGGACATTGATGTGCAACTTTTATTTTAAAACTGCGAGTATATATTATATACTACATTACTATACACTTTATGATGATGCATTTACTCACTTTGGTAATTATTTATTTTTGATATCTTCGCTACCAATTTCTTTTCCAATGACCATTGTTTGGTTGTATTGTACACGTCTCTAGAGAACATAAACTCTTTAGCTAAGGAGGTAAGTGCATATACTCTCCCCATACACACAAACACCACACACTAAATTAACTAAAGAAAGAGGCAAGCGCGCGCATGCGCACACAGATTGAACTTTCTTTCCTTTTATCTCCCTTGACTATTTATTGTGGAAGGAATGGACAGGCAGCTTATACTAGTTTGTCAAAACAAGACATCACATTAGTTATTTCCCTGGAAGGGCTGGTTGTTTATTGACCTCACCTTTGCCCTAACCTGTCAAATATGTATTACAAATAGGACACAGAAGTCATGACATTTGGTCCCACACATGGATAACGAACAACAGATTCGTTTAGTGTTCCACCTGCACGCTTCATCCTCGACATCAGAAGGCCAAGCCTACGAGACTTAATAACTCCCGTAGGGGAGAGAGTGATACAGACAGACACACCGCTAAGTGTCTCACCAACGGGACTTTTTAATGTTTAGAGTAGAAACTCCGGCAGGCGAACAAAATATAGGAGTTTGAGCTCACAAGAAATCAAATATCCAAGTCTTGGTTATAATTGTTCTAAGGTATTCAATTTTCCTCTCTCTCTTGCTCACACACCACACACATAATACATATGTGGACACACACATGCACGCGCACACACACACATACACACACACACGCTCGCACACGCACGCACATAATAGAAGTACACACCACATATAATACTTCTATGGGCACATAAACACACACACGCACGCACATAATAGACGTACACACCACACACATAATATACCTAAACACACGCTTACGAACGCACACACATAACATTCACACCTATAGACATACATACATGTATATACAAGGACACACACACACACACACACAATTTATTTTCACTCAAAAGATTACTAGAATTAAACAAGCATTATTTTTTTTAATTTATTGTATATTACTAGTATTGTTACTTTTGCTATTATTTGTTTGAAAATGTTCATTGTATTTGTAAGAGGGATAAACATCCATTTTGCTATTATTTATTTATTTTAGTGCCCTCAAATGTCTTGTTCCGAGCTGTCACCCTTCATACAAATTCATTTATGGTATCTGAAAATCATTCTATAAATCCTCAGCTTTATTGCTTTGCGTGAAGACTTATCTAACATGCTGAAGTGTAAATATTATAAAGCGCTTTATTGCTTTGCGTGAAGACTTATCTCACATGCTGAAATGTAAATATTATAACGCGCTCAGAGTTTTTAAAAATTAAGAATAAGCTCTCGTTAACATTCCGTATAAGTACTTTTAAACTGATTTATTCTTGAACGGTTTAAATGTTACACGAACGGTAACTTTCCTACATTATTATTTACCCCTGTCTGTTGTATTGTTGTATTCCAAAGTAGTTTTTATTTTTATAATATTTAAAACCATGAAACGCGTGTTGTCAGTCCCCCCCAACACCCCCACTCCCCATTGCACGGTGTATTACGCCAGCACCTCAACATCTGCGAGTTCAAGTAGCACAAGCCAGGAAGCCGTAAAACGTGAACGTGTGAAGAAGCTAAAAATGTAGCAACTCACAATTTCCCACTATGCTATAATTGGCGAATGGGAATCGTTCTATTTTTGATACTACTAACAGTGTTACCAACAAAAAAAAAAGAAAAAAAAAAGGGGGGGGGGGGTGAATCGACCCGTGATGTCACACGCAATGCCGCCATCGTTCCTTTGACGTCTTGCCTGTATTGCACCAAGACCGAGTTGCTCTGCATTTCCTTGCTTTTACTCAGCTTTAGGGACCTATCAATTCTCATTTTAAGGCTTAATGTTAAGCAAGAATGCATTACCAAGGCTGCATATTGCGAGTGGTTAGCATAATCAGATGAAAACATTTATTTCCGAATGTCTACTTTCGCGTAGTGTCAACTTAAATCACTGTAATGACGTCAGCCATCCGCAATCTGGCAGACAAAGACGCTGAATGAGCTTGTAGGGAAGTTTTTCGTCCGTAACCTACACAACACATTTAAACGCAAAAATAATAATTAAGGAAAATATCCAGATACTCAACAATCTGAATAAGATGTTATTAGAAAGATCGATTAAGAAAAAATATTATAGTAAGATCTCGGGTCAGAGTTATTGTGAATGCTGTTTCAGAGTTGTTTCAGTCGCAATTATGTACAATGATTTCAAAACACTAAACAAATTTTCAGAACACATGTGTGTCTGACGTCACTAATCAAGATGACACAGTCTTACGGCCTATGTCCCACAATCACACCTTTGCGTGAAACAACAGCCACAATGAACAGGTGTTGTTTACATTAACCGTTATAAGATTGGCAAGATTAACTGCATACTTTTAATTAGTCGAGACACCGAGGATGTCATCAGTCGGATGGTGTCGTGACATTGGTATGGAATGCTATATAGGGCAAGATGACACACCCAGCATTAATTTCACGTGATTTCACGCAAACACAGCGATAAAAACATATATATTTGTCTTCACGAATGTAGAAAATGTGCAATCATGTAGGAGATCGTTGAGATGACTGCTCTCTAATGCAACTAGATTATTTTAACTACTGTTTATTATTTCAGTGAAGGGCATAGCAAATTGTACAGACAATTTTTAAATGTTAAGTCTATATTAAGTCTTCTTTATTATTTCAGTGAAATATAGCAAATTGTCAATACAATTTTAACAGTGTTTCCCTTCTCTAGCCTTCGAGTAATCTTTAAAAGCCTTTAACAATCTAGAAGATTATTTTAATGCGATAATAGTTTCACAAACAGTAAATGACATAAAATCTGACTTCATTTTGGTTACGTCAAACATAGACCGAAGGGGATAGGGGTGGGGTTGCGTGTCGCTAAGCAAACATCAAACAAAGCATATTAAACAAGAAACAAAGTCTGCACCAAATCCGTACAACTTCGCCTCAGTTGTTTTCTATCCAAATTTCACTCTCTAGATGACATCTGTGACTGATATTTACCCAAACTACAATCATTCTCGCTTTCTCGATGACCCCTGATATTCTTCCTCTATCCACTCTCTCTGACCTCTGAGATTTTTCCTCTATCCAAACTCCACTCTCTTGATGACCTCTGAGATTCTTTCTGTATCCAAACTTCACTCTCTTGACGACCTCTGAGATTCTTTCTGTATCCAAACTTCACTCTCACTCTCTCTCTCTCTCTCTCTCTCTCTTTCTCTGACCTCGGAGACTCTTTCTCTATCGAAACTCCACTCTCTCTCTCTCTCTCGATGACCTCTGACCTCTGAGATTCTTCCTCTATCCAAAATCCACTCTCTCTCTCTGATCTCTCGATGACCTCTGATTCTTCTTCATCTATCGGAAACTCCATTCATTCGATGACCTCTGTGATTCTTGTTCCATCCAAGCCCCACTCTCTCGATGACCTCTGTGAAAACTGTTCCATCCAAGCCCCACTCTCTCGATGACCTCTGTGATAACTGTTCCATCCAAGTTCCACTCTCTCGATGACCTCTGTGATAACTGTTCCATCCAAGCTCCACTCTCCCGATGAATTCTGTGATTCTTGTTCGAAAATGACAGAAGAAAATCCTACACAAGAGCGGAGCAGCTCTTTAATTTCCCTCTAGAGCATGCAACACACACACACACACACACACACACACACACACACACACACACACACACACACACACACCATGAACATACATACACAAGATAACCTAAAAGAAAATAAAAGTAATTACTAAGAAAAATTAAATATGTCCAAAGTGTACTGAGTACCCCCTCTCTCTCTCACCTCCCCCAATTGTATTTACTATGAATTATCTCCGTGCCAGTGAGAGGAGGCACGCGCGCTATTTTCGTACACTGCCACTAAAGTAAGAATGTGGTGCATACGTGCCTTGCTGTCTTCCAAATAATTCTTCTTTCAACACAGGGTGCAAGTTACATGGTACACACAGACCCGCTCTATACACTTGTTTACAGAGACCCAGGCAGGGATGCATAAGTTTAAAGTATTGTTAGACATGCACTCTATACATATTTATAGATAGATACGAACTATAGATATCACAGACACACTCTATACATATTTACAGACAGATACGAACTATAGATATCACAGACACACTCTATACATATTTACAGACAGATACGAACTATAGATATCACAGACACACTCTATACATATTTACAGATAGATACGAACTATAGATATCACAGACACACTCTATACATATTTACAGACAGATACGAACTATAGATATCACAGACACACTCTATACATATTTACAGATAGATACGAACTATAGATATCACAGACACACTCTATACATATTTACAGATAGATACGAACTATAGATATCACAGACACACTCTATACATATTTACAGATAGATACGAACTATAGATATTACAGACACACTCTATACATATTTACAGAGAGTTACGAACTATAGATTTCACAGACACACTCTATACATATTTACAGAGAGTTACGAACTATAGATATCACAGACACACTATAAACACTTATTACAGAGGCAGAGGATGTAAAAGTTACAGACCCAGAGACAAATATTAAAGAGAGAAACACACATTACAAGTATGGAGAGACAACGGATACATATCTGTACAGAATCAGACACGTCTTGTATATATGTACAGAGACCAGCACTGAAGATGTCTAGAGAGAAAAACGTATTATAAATATGCAGAGATGTGGAAATATATATATTTAAACAAAGAGACATATCTCGTACAGGTTTACAAAGACACACGGATTCCTCATATCGACAGACATGGATATGTCTATAATTTTACAACATGAAAATGAAACTACAGTGTCTATAAAAACACCTATCGTGACAAACATGAAAATGAAACTACAGTGACTATAAAAACACCTATCGTGACAAACATGAAAATGAAACTACAGTGACTATAAAAACACCTATCGTGACAAACATGAAAATGAAACTACAGTGACTATAAAAACACCTATCGTGACAAACATGAAAAAGGAATTACAGTGACTATACAAACACCTATCGTGACAAACATGAAAATGAAACTACAGTGACTATAAAAACACCTATCGTGACAAACATGAAAAAGGAATTACAGTGACTATAAAAACACCTATCGTGACAAACATGAAAATGAAACTACAGTGACTATAAAAACACCTATCGTGACAAACATGAAAATGAAACTACAGTGACTATAAAAACACCTATCGTGACAAACATGAAAAAGGAATTAGTGACTATAAAAACACCTATCGTGACAAACATGAAAAAGGAATTACAGTGACTTTACAAACACCTATCGTGACAAACATGAAAAAGGAATTACAGTGACTATAAAAACACCTATCGTGACAAACATGAAAAAGGAATTACAGTGACTATAAAAACACCTATCGTGACAAACATGAAAAAGGAATTACAGTGACTATAAAAACACCTATCGTGACAAACATGAAAAAGGAATTACAGTGACTATAAAAACACCTATCGTGACAAACATGAAAAAGGAATTACAGTGACTATAAAAACACCTATCGTGACAAACATGAAAAAGGAATTAGAATGCGACGCCAACGCCACATAGTAAATAGTTAAGATTATCATTATTAATTATTCATCCGTAACTAATTACAACTGATGAGGAACTTAATTTATGTTATTAATAATTCTCCAGCAGACACCATTCGTCGGATATGCGGGCGTGTAATCGTTTTCTCTAGATAAGTCAGTCTTTTATTCTATATTTAGCAAGACCCCTATCCACCCACTTTCTTCTCCAATATAAGGTTATCAATATGTGTAAGGTCAATAAATTTATTAAATCAACAGTCAAAACAAACAAATATCTTAAAACACACTTCAACAGATTAGTGTCAATACAAATCACAAGACAGTCATTATCAGAGAACAGAAATGAAGTTATTAGAGATAAGTGATAACAGTTTCTACGTATCCTTGTTTAAGCAAAAACTCAATAATCTTTTCACACGCTTTATATAACAAAGTCACACGTCACTGTTCACATTATTACTGTCAATTAAATGTGCTCCCTTCTAAACATTGTACAGCACTGATTAGTTGCTATTCTCTTGAGGCTAACCTGGGCACTCCTTCACTCTATTATCTCCCTCAAGCAGAACAACAAGTGTAGCAATTTCAGTAACTTGTGTATACCAGAAATTCCACAATGTAGTCAGCATACTTGCCACCATACATCAAGAGAGAGGTACATCAGAGCAGCCAAACGAGACCCCCCCCCCCGTGACATTCTTCAAGACAGGATGGTGACAGGTTTAATCATGCTCGGCTTTGTTATAATTTGCGATTTGTAATGAAATGACACGTCAGAGCGAGTGACACACCTTAAACAAGACACATCAGAGCGAGTGACACACCTTAAACAAGACCATTAGACCAAATGACACACCTTAAGACAGATCAGTCCGAGACCTTAAAAAAAGACACAAATTTTTGATACTTGATACTGCTGCTACGCTTGCCCACTAATGTTCAGGAAATCTTAAAATAAACATAAATTTAAATTTAAAATAGAACATATCTTAAAAAGAACCTAAACCTATATTTAAAATGGAACAAATGTTAAAAAAAACTTAAATTTAAAACAGAACAGGTCTTAGAATAAATTTAAATTTAAAATAAGCAAATCTTAAAATAAATTTAAATTTAAAACAGAACAAATCTGAAAACAAACATTAAAATCTGCATTTGTATCACACAAAGCTACAGTGAACCATGCAATTACGTAGTTGTGAAATAGAACACAGCACTAACATCAAAACTGAATACCATTTCTTAATGCTGAATCTGACAGAGCCGCCAAATTCTGGTTGAAAAGAATCATAACAACATATCTAAATATGCAATGCAGTAATCCAAAGGGCACTGGAGAGCGACGAATCATTGCTTTGTTAAAAAATAACTAATCACAGTGGTAAAACTGATCAGCATTTAGCGATGAAACACCACATTGTAAAATGAAACATAACATTGTGAGGCAAATAAAGATGATATTTTTCAGTAATGAATTGATCAGTTTGAAATGATGAAAACATAAAATTGTGAAGGACATTTTTCAATAATGAACCAGTCAATATTTAGTAACTTAACAAGATATTGTAAAGAAACAATTAATTGTAAAGTGACAACCAGGACAATGCAAAGTGGCAAACAAGTCATTGTGTAGTAAAGAAACAATTAATTGTAAAGTGACGACCAGGACAATGCAAAGTGGCAAACAAGTCATTGTGTAGTAAAGAAACAATTAATTGTAAAGTGACGACCAGGACAATGCAAAGTGGCAAACAAGTCATTGTGTAGTAAAGAAACAATTAATTCTAAAGTGACGAAGAGGACAATGCAAAGTGGCAAACAAGTCATTGTGTAGTAATGGAACTGGGCATTGTGCAATGATGAAGCAGGATATTTTTTTTAATAACGAACCAGGACATTTTGTAATAATGTGGCGAAACAGGACACATATACTGACAGAAAGGATATGATTACAATGACATCCATTACGAAGGATGACACTACGCAATATTAACATTAGATGACAAATGTAGAAAAAATACGGAAATCTCACCTCTCCATGTTGGACTGGCCTTATTATGCCCCTGTTAACTAGCATTCGGAAACCGGTTTCCACTGCCTGAGGACAAATGGGTCAAGAAAAATTAATGGTTACATTTATAGTGAATGAGTTATTATAACAAGCAGTTATAATTACGATTTTAACAAATTAAATAATCGATATTGATAACTAGATAAAACACACATACATACCAAAATACACAACTATATACAAAAAATCACAAAGACACATTAAAATACACACAATCACAATCAAACACACACACACACACACACAAAAATACACATACTCAAACATTGCAAATGCTTACAAATCAGATATAAACACAGTACAACTGTTCTCATAAGGGATTTACAAACAAAAACTCTTTATTCTGTGTAGTACAGTGACACAATACTAAAATCGAACTGTCAGAATGCGTTCTCATCATTTTTATTTTATAACAATCTTTCTGCCACCATTATTTTATTTCTGTAAAATTTTCATCTATCACTAAAGTTTACAAGTATTTGAATTCTCCTTTTAACTATTGTCATCGTCTTTATGTCAGGTTACGATTGGGGGTACATAGCTGTGTTTTTTTCGTGGTTATTAATATTTATAATACCTTTAATCTTCAAATAATTGATAACACTTGACACTACTTTAGTGTGGCGGGATGTGTGGTTGGCCAGGTTATGGTTTAAACAATGATTCAGTATTTCTTAAGCCCCGACGCCACGGGGGAGGGGGGGAATTTAGATTTCATATATGTTTTACAAAATACAATTATGTAATTTACAACTGTTAAAGTTTCGGGTCAGTCAGTACGAAGAACATAAGCATATATTTTTGTCTTGTTTGTCAAATAACCTTTACCCCTTCATGGTCGTCATGACCACCAGAATGTGCTGATTGTAGCTCGCGACAACTGTCAGACAACCACACCGGGTGTTACTGATTCACAATCATTTGCTAGCTGAAGCAATCAGAGCAATTTGGGATAGAATGATCTCCCTTTCAAAGTTTTTTCCTACTGGCACCAGAAAGCCATTCTCTGGGAAGATTTTAAGCAATTCAAACCTTGCTGAATATTTGGTTTCAAAATTAGTGAATCTGAGAGTGAAACAGGTGACATGAATGATCTATTCGGTGAACGCGTTTCGTTTATCTGATGTGAGATCAATCCAGCTATCGTTGACGACATTCAACATGACAAGACTGAAGAGGAGAACAATAAACCTCCCTTGTAACCGTCCGATGACTTGCGAGGTAAGAACGAGCAGGTAGAGAAGGGATGGTGCTAAATGGGTGGGTGCTACAAGGGACAAGTATCATATTTTTCTCACATTTCTGACGGACATCGTTAGGAAATAAAACAGCTGATGCTTATGGGTTTATAGGTGCTACTTTAACTAAACCATTCAATAGTGAACCCATGAGTTGCAGCACAAATCTTTTGTGCACCAACTTTACCATAGTGGCCGGCACTACAATTTTTTTTTATGCAAACACCATAGTCATCTTCATCAAAACAGAAAATTAAGCATCAATGTAACTAACATTTTTATTTGCAAGAAAGACCTTCATGATGTATGTATGGCGTTTTGTTCTGTGGTCAATAGTAGAAACGTTACAGATAGTTACTAATGCCAAATGTTCGATTTGCAGTATATCACAATTGCAAGTGACAGTTTTAGACCACAGTGTTAATTGGAAAAGACAATGGATTAAATTCCTAATTCTCTTTTCATTCTCATCTTGCTTTATTTTTATTTATTTTTAAATAGCACTACCATGTTATAATCTAACGCTTACTCAGTACTGTACACGTCACGTAGTCCTCAATAAAGACACACACTGAGTAAGTAATATATATAGAGGTGTGTGTGTGTGTATGTGTGTGTGTGTATTAAATCAGTATCACAGCCATTTTGCTCATGCATGTAGAATGGACTAAGACGCTCTTGCAGTCAATGATAGTAGAATTATTTCTTCATTTGGGTCAGATTTGATCGTATATTTAAGTTTCAAGATTCACACACACACACACACACACACACACACCAGCAACTAAGATCGTAGGTGAAGACACCAAAATTGTACTTTGAAATATTTGCATTATCATGTTGCTTGCTTATTGCACTGCATGATCGTGGACCTTTAAGGCACCAGATCCATGAATTATGTCATATATGCACCACGCTGCTTGCTAATGCAAAATACGAGTGTGGACCTTTAAGGCGTCAGTCAAGCTTCTGTATCAGGCAATATTTGCACCACGCTGTTTACTAATGCAAAATACGATTGTGGACCTTTAAGGTATCAAGCTTCTAATTACTAATGCAATATTTGCACCACGCTACTTACAAATGCAAAATACGATTGTGGACCTTTAAGGCGTCAGTCAAGCTTCTGTATCAGGCAATATTTGCACCACGCTGCTTACTAATGCAAAATACGATTGTGGACCTTTAAGGTATCAAGCTTCTGTATCAGGCAATATTTGCACTACTCTGCTTGCAACTGCACAGCATGATTGGTGGGTTTTAATGCATAATTAGTGATTTTACTTCACAACGCTTTTAGGTCAACAGATGTAGGTAGAGTAAGATTTGCAAGAAGAAATCATATTTTTGGAGTGCTCAGTTTGATTCAGTTCATCCACTTTTCAAGAGCAGAGCACGATGTGAATGCATGAGAACAATTAGTGATGTGAATGGAATAGAGCAATTAGTAATGTGAATTCATGAGAGCAATTAGTGATGTGAATGGAATAGAGCAATTAGTGATGTGAATGGAATAGAGCAATTAGTGATGTGAATGCATGAGAGCAATTAGTGATGTGAATGGAATAGAGCAATTAGTAATCTGAATTCATGAGAGCACAGCAATTAGTGATGAGAATGCATGAGAGCACTTAGTGATGTGAATGCGTGGACTACTGGTGTACACACGTTCTCTGTAAACAAGTAATGTTAATGATGTGTAGTTTGCATATGCCTGTGTCTGTGTGTGTGTGTGTTCATGTCTCTAAAATAATATTCCTATTTATCCACATGCGTGAAAGGGACCCAACATTTGATTATATTCATCACCCACCCACCCCCACCTCGTGCATTCTTCATTCTTGCATGAAGATAAACATGCATGTAAAATGCGTGAAGCCTCACAAAACTTAATCATCTGTCAAGATGTAATAGCCACAGCAATGAAGCTAAATTAAAGCCGCCATTTTTGTGTTTATCGGATTCGTGCCTAAAATCATGTCAGGATTTTCTTTTGGGGGCTGAACCTAAATTAGAACTATTGGACACTGCGAGCAGGATGAATGTCAAGGTTGGTGCAATTATGATTAAAGTCAGGCTGAATGATTTACTTTTTAAGTGGAAGAAGTGTGTTATTGAGAATTAGAAAACTTAAAAGGGTGACAAACTTTTTGTCTATAAAATTAATGAATTCCACTGTTTCATTTTCCCAAGTGGGAGATGGAAAATGGTTTTGTTTCAGAACTCATTTGCTTACCTGACAAAACTCGCAGTTATAAACTAAAAGTGATGTAGTCAATCTTCGTTCTAGAGTATATCTATGTTTACATAAAAGTTGGTCACAAGAGCGAATGATCTGTTGCTGCTGTCTAGACTTGAAATCACATGGGAGTACTTCCTAACGTTATTAATTTTCCCAAAGATGCAGAAACTATTGGTTCATAATAAACCATGTTTTTAAGAATAAATCTTGGCTAGAATTTCAGCAGTTCCACTGCTTAGAACATATTTAATATCAGTCCAATTGACCGAGTCTGTACTTGCCTGGTGATTCATTTTACCAATGAAAGCGACGACAAAAATCTGTGCGAGGAAGAACAGGACTGAGTGAGCTAGTGCCAAAGTGCTGGTCAAGGAACCGAACTGTATGCGCACAGACAGGAGTCCTTGGACACTTTTGCGCGCGCGCGCGTATGTCTAAGGAGTAACGGCACAAACACGCACACATACATAAACACACAAAAGATGCGAGTAACGGTGCACGCACGCACGCACGCACACACACACACACACACACACACACTAATGTTAAGTGTGAGCGGCAAGTTGAAATGTAAAGTGGGTTCTAAATAAACGTTCTCCAGACAGCCTTCACGCCGCTGATGTAAGAGTGTGCAGATCTGGCTACGATTCCTGCACTAAAAACTCAGTCGTTCTCCATATTCTACTGCCACCCCAACCCCAACTCTCCACCCACAAATGACACGGCAGGTCTGGCATTAATGGATTTGTCTATTCAGTGGCATGTCCCACACCCCCAGCAGAGTCAGCGCGCACATTTCCCCGCCAGCTGTACGGTATACTCCCGGCCTTGCCTATATCATTCAAGCTTTGGGCGAGCCTGCCCTGACAGTCTAATCGCGAGTTAGTAGTCCAGGCACGTCTTGTTGCAGACATTAGGGGCGGACAGCAGATAGACACTGATTCCCCGTGACTAGTTTCTATCGATCGCTTTCATGCTTTGTCATCCACGGGTGTCATCCCTCCACTACATCAGGGCCCGACCACGCCAGCGACTTCTCCTTCCTACCCACTACATCAGGGACCGACTACTCCAGCGACTTCTCCTTCCTGCCCACTACATCAGGGACCGACTACTCCAGCGACTTCTCCTTCCTGCCCACTAAATCAGGGACCGACTACGCCAGCAACTTCGGTGCCTTTCTCATGCATTAAAGTCTTGTGTGTGTGTGTGTGTGTGTGTGTGTGTGTGTGTGTGTGTGTGTGTGTGTGTGTGTGTGCGTGTGCGTGTGTGTGTGTGTGTGCGTGCGCGTGCGCGCGCGCGTGAGTGTGGAATTAATAAGTTTTCATAAGTAACAAAATTATATGTGTACTTTTTGCAGAAAAATATATATTTTATTGTGGAAAGTCACATTAAATCATAGCTTATGTGGAATCGTGGTGGTGTAAGAATTTCTAGGAATAAATTAATCACGGGGATGGTGGTGGTGGGGGGGGTGGAGTAGTAAGTCAAGATTTCACATTTGTTAATTTTACATTCATACAATCACCTCCGGCTGAAATGCGTATTAGAAAACAGAAGTAATTGAAAATAAAAAGAGAGACAGCGAGCTGATAAAGAAGGAAATAAGACAAAAGTCATTAAATGGAAATGATATGTATAAGGTATTCATTTCAATACAATACAATGCAATGTCATACAATACAATCGGCAATGCAATGTCGTGCAAGAGAATACAATGCTACGCAATATAATACATGTCATGCAAGACAATACAATGTTGCAATGCCAAGCAATGCATTACAAAGCCATGCAAGACAATACAATGTTGCAATGCCAAGCAATGCATTACAAAGCCATGCAAGAAAATAACATGCAATACAATGTTACAATGCCATTGTCACGTGTCCAGTCTAGGTTTAACTTTAGAATTTTAGATTCTAGTTATCAATATTAGTTTATTGAGTAACTTCTAACAATAGCAACAGCCAGACGGCCTGACTTATCCACTATGAAAATGCTGAGATTCAGGCAAGTACTCACAACACCTCGCTAGATAAATCAGTTGACTTGCCTCAGCTAACAATGTTATCTGCCCCTTATTTATAAATTAAGATTTATGATTCTTTATCCCTTTATTAAGGCTCACCCCCAGTTAGCTGATCCTCCAGTCATGCTACAAACAATTATGTAACAATGGGTAAGACACTAATAAATTTAATAACAACTCAATTAATAAAAACAAATGAACATTTGCGAATCATGATTATTAGAATAATCTATCTTGTTAAGCCCGAAATGATCTATACACGCGTTTTTCTAGTTCTGCTTATCATTGGGACACATTCCACTTAACTTAGAGTTTATGAAGTAGTTGAATATGTTGTCATCGATCGATCGTGCGGTTCTGACGTCATATGGCGAATATCTTCTAGCTGGTCCTTCCACTGTCAGTTACGGCACTCGGCGTAGTCTTCGAACAATGTCTCCAGAAATTGAAGATACCAGGTTGAAGTTCCAATATAGTCTCTGGATCCAAGTTTCTTCATTAGAACTACAGATTCCCAGGCTCCCGGACCAGCACTATGTGAAGTTAATGCGCGGTCAAAAATGGTGGATGCAACTCTCTACCCCTGGACAACGGGCACTGTGTACGAATAATCTGCGCATCTGACGAATTCGATTCATTCAGGCGTATATATGAATGGCTCGAGATCAGCCGGCGGATTAACGCTACGTCACGATACGAATAAAAGTGACCAAATATGGGCGTCTCGTATCAGGTTAATGACCTTTTGCTAAATCTATACATATTTCTTCTAGAACATGTCATTAATCAATCTCGAGTGTGCTAAATCTATAACGGGTATCATTAATCTATCTCAAGTGTGCTACATCTATGCGATATTTTATCTGTGCTGGTTGTGCGTCATTATGCGAGATGTGCTTCAAGGTCTCACTTGTTCAGGTAAACTTCAGGTAAAATGGTGTGCTTCATCTATACCGAGCACACTTCGTCTATACCGGGCACACTTCATCTATACCGGGCACACTTCGTCTATACCGGGCACACTTCATCTATACCGGGCACACTTCGTCTATACTGAGCACACTTCGTCTATACCGGGCACACTTCGTCTATACCGGGCACACTTCGTCTATACTGAGCGTGTTTGTTTCATCTTCGTTGGTTGTTTTATCGCACTACAACTGTACCGAGCGACCTTTAATTGTAACATTTGTGCTACCTTTAATTGTAACATTTGTGCTACAACTCAACCACGTATCCTACAACTCACCACGTGTGCGACAGTAGCAAACGAACGTTATCTGCACCAATTACACTACAATTCACCTACGTGTGCAACAGTAGCAAAAGAACTTTATATGCACCAGTTATATCATCCACGTGAGCGACTGTAGCAGAGAAATTTTATTTACACCAGTTACACTACAACTCATCCACATGTGCCATAGTAACAAACGAACTTTATCTACACCAGTTACGCTACAAATCCACGTGTGCGACTGGAGCAAAAACAATTCCTGAACAGTCATGTTAATGCGCTTTAATTTTCGTTTGACACAAATTAAGCCCACAGTGGTAGCAGACGCTAAATTTGTAGTGACCCACCCATCCCAGGCATAAGAAAGAATACAACACTGCACCTGGAAGTAGGTGAGACAAACAGGTGCTAGTCCAACCAGCTCACCTTTCAAGTTAAAGGTGTAGCAGGTGTTCTGCTTGGCATTGGGCCCTCTAGGCTTTAATCAATTGGTGAAAGAAAATATTCTGAAATTGCACTGAGAAACGAATTATAGTTCGTCTAATGCTCATTTATCACGTGTCACTGATCACGTGACTGGTGTAAGTAAGTGCGTTCGTAGTATAGGGGGCGCTTCCGGCTTCCGCCGCTTTCGCGCTGGGTGAGGGGGTTGTGGGGGTAAAGGGAGGGGGTGACTGGCCTAAGTACAAACGCTGTCACTCATTTCAGAGACTGGGCGGTAGTATTTACAAGGAGGTTTGCATATCACAGCCGATTCTCATTGGACCGAATAGTTTCATATGACTACTACTACAGCAATAGCAATATACATTTTCCTGAAATTAATTCTTATCAATCTCACCGGTGAAAGTAAACATTTCATTCTGAAACAGATTACTCTGTGTGTAGTCTTCTTTGCAGATCTAAGCATGTGACTTCATTACACAAGTAATTTCCCTCAGTGCAGTGGTGTGTCAGCCCACCTTTTCACGATTTTTTAAAACTTATTACAGTTGAAGATATTTTAAATCATAATAAAATGTTTAATGTAATAATAACAATCTAAATAATAACACTATTTCACACTTATTACTTCAAACCAGTATACAAGTGGTAATTTTAAACTTGTTGATTAC
The DNA here is from genome assembly GCA_028829895.1 of Sinotaia quadrata. NCBI lineage: Eukaryota > Metazoa > Mollusca > Gastropoda > Architaenioglossa > Viviparidae > Sinotaia > Sinotaia quadrata. The sequence goes on along the minus strand of CM054181.1, from coordinate 8,429,359 downwards.
CTCGCCGCCATTTTAATTAAACTCAGCCTTGAGTTTCCGAACTCCGTCAGTTATGTTATCTCTGGTCTAACTTATCGACACTTCAGCTGCTGCAAGTGGTCCTGAAGTATTAGTGTTATATGAAAGGACCCTGTCCCTGGGCTGACCAATACTCAAACCAGATACAAATAGTGTCACCCAGATTAAGGTAAGTCTGGGCAAGAGATGTCAAAAAGCTAACATAGTGTAATCAGACAAATTAAAATTAGATCGCATTTGTGTCCCCCTTCACATCAGTATATTCGTGTCCGCATTTGTGTCCCCCTTCACATCAGTAAATTCGTGTCCGCAGTTGTGTCCCCCTTCACATCAGTAAATTCGTGTCCGCAGTTGGAGCAGTTGTGTCCCCCTTCACATCAGTAAATTCGTGTCCGCAGTTGGAGCATTTGTGTCCCCCTTCACATCAGTAAATTCGTGTCCGCAGTTGGAGCATTTGTGTCCCCCTTCACATCAGTAAATTCGTGTCCGCAGTTGGAGCATTTGTGTCCCCCTTCACATCAGTAAATTCGTGTCCGCAGTTGGAGCAGTTGTGTCCCCCTTCACATCAGTAAATTCGTGTCCGCAGTTGGAGCATCACAAGTGCGATTACAAGAAATGACACCACAGCATTAACAAGCAGTGAAGAGAACGAGAAAATCTAGACTAGTAAAAACAATGCGCTCCTGTTCTAAAAACTTCACCAGCTTGCCCGAAATGCTAGGAAGAGGCAGCTTTCCCCTAAGCAACCCTGGGGAGGGATTTAAAATTTGGCGGCCTGAGTGCTGCGGACAGGCAGATGAAATCTCCTAACCATGATCACCCCCGCTAATCTATCTTTCCTTTTAACGCCCTTGAAGAGACACAGGCCTACATTTCCTACAAGGTCATCCCCCAAACGCACCACAATCATCTGCAATCGACCGCCCCCGCCTTCTGCAGCAGGCGCGTGCCTGTCCTATCGCGACCGGACCAGCGCAACACACATCAATGAGAGACGGCAAAGGAAAACAATCCTGACGACCACTTGGGACCCTTTGCACGGAGATGCATATCTCAAATACTAGGGCAAGACTGAACAAGCCCCTTTGAGCGGTGGCCAATATGTCACCTCCTCTCTGTGGTGACAAAACTCACTTCCATTGAATCACAGGAAGTTGGTGGTAAACTTGTGGGTTTTTGAAAGAAATTAACATTTACGGAACCAAATCTGTCGCTTCAAAACTGTGTGGCTTTGTCCACAAAAGAGAATTCAGTTCGATTAAAAAAAAAAAATGCGCGAATAAGAATAAAAAGAGGAATGAAAGAAAAACAAAAAATAGTACACAACGATCACAATGTATTACTTTTGGTGTACTCATTTTTGTTAGCTGAAACGAAACAAACAATTGTAGGAAAACATAAATGTATTCCGAGCACCACACTGTGTATACGCCAGTAGGGCTTGTCTTCCTAAACAGTAAAAAGTTGTTCAGTATATAAGAGGTCTTCAACAATGTAAACAATTGTTCTGCACAGTCAACAAGATTGTAAAACAATAGACACAAATAGAATTACTTGAGTGTAAGCAATGTGTAAGTACAGACATGATTTTACGATAATTAAGCACAGACGTGATTATAACTTAATACAAAGCCAAAAATTTGGTGTTTTACAGGACTGTGTTCCTGAATGTCAGAGAAAGTGTACGATATATTTCATAAACTTGTACTGTTCTCAAAATTGATTATTCTACAGTACGTGGGAGACGCTGGTGTTCTGCTCTTAGTATAACAAGATGTCAACACCACCCTCATTCCGACATGTGGTTTCCTTAGCAACGACATAAAAAGTCTGCAGATACACTCATTCCATCCATGTTCTCGTCAGTCCATCATGAGGCTTACTCAGCAATGATAACTGACAAATTATGCATACATTATGGACCCAGTCATTCCATCATGAGGTTTCCTCAAGACTAACTGACAAATTAATTATACATTATGGACCCAGTCATTCCAGTCATGAGGCTTCCTCAGCAATGATAACTGACAAATTATGCATACATTATGGACCCGATCGTGTCATTCCAGCTTAAGATTTACTTGCAGTCATTCCGTCATTTGATATAATCAGTACTGACAAAATTAATAATTTAACGTTATAATTTAATCAAGTAATTCCGACAAAGGGCTTATACGGCAGTAGCATAAAATATTTTTATACTTTTTATAATTTAATCCGTCATTCTGGCATAAGGCTTACTCGTCAATGACATAACTGGATATTATTACACTTAAAATGACACTATAATTTAACGGTCATTCCGGCATAAGGCATACTCGTCAACGATATAACTGAATATTACAATACTGTAACTGACACACAGTCATTCCAGCACAAAGAATTACTCGGAAATGAGAACTATTTCCTCTTTGCAATCATCTTCGCATTAAACTTACCTGTCAATGGCATGCATTTTCTACACAATCATTCAGGAACACGTTTATTTTACACTGAATTAACTATCATCCACCACAGTCATTTCGACGTAAAGCTTGCTGAAAAATAACAAAAGTGACTATATAATATCATTCCAGCATGCATGCAATTATTTCCGGGAAGTGTTTTACTTAACGATGGCATAAATAACGCAGCGCAATCATTCCGAAATGAGGTTTACACAGCAATGAGAGATATCGTTAAGCGGTGAAATATTTGTCCAACACATAACATTAGTTATTTTTCTCTTCTTTTTCCCCCAAGAATTGACAGGTGCTAAGGAGAATGCGTTTAAAGTTTAACGACCCTATAAGAAGAACACTTGAGCCCAGTCAAAACTCTCGTATACTGATTCGGCCCCTTTAACATTAAGCGGATGGGGATTGCTGGGGAGGGGGGGGGCAGCATTTTAAAATGAATTAAAAAATGAATACATTACGTCTATCAAAATTAAAGTTTAAATAATTATACTGGGCTTGAATCCCGTGAAGAAACTAAATTATTTCACTGTGATGTAATCCCCTCACGGGAAGAAAAAGGGAACAAATTATTTCTGGATGATGTAATCTCCAGGCGGGAGGTTAGAATATTAACTCTGAATAAACAAATTATCTCTGGATGATGTAATCCCTAGGAGGGAAGGGTAGTATATTAACCCACAATAAACAAATTATATCTGGATGATGTAAACCCCAGGCGGGAAGGGTAGTATATTAAATCTGAATAAACAAATTATCTCTGAATGATACCCCCCTCAGCATGGTCGGAGGTAAATTATCTTTGTAAGATGTAAACCCCAGTAGAAATGGATGTAAATCATTTGTGTAAGATGTAATCCCCCAGTAGAAATGAATGTAAATTATCTCTGTAAGATGCAACCCCTCCCCACCCCACCCAATACAAATGGAAGTAAATTATCTCTGTAAGACGTAATCCCCCAGAATGACGGGGAGGTAAACTATCGCTTTAAGGTGTAACCCCCCATTAGAAATGGTAGTAAATTAGTAAGATGTAACCTACTGTAGAAAGAGAGGCAGATTACTCTGTACCGTCCTAGTAAATGGCGGACGCTGGAAATTTCCAAACAATGATATATTCTAATGTGGAAAAACCCTGCCCGCACACGTCCCTGAAAGGCGTTCAGAGTAAACGATGAAATAGACGAAAAACTGACAGATGGAAAACAGGTGTGTGGACAGACAGTCGAACGGATAGAAATCTCGCTCGTAAACTGAGAGCAAGCATAAGTACACATTAGTCAGTCAGAAGCGGGGTCCTTAATAAGAATGACAACACCTTAACTGCACACACTTGGAACTAGACCTTGCCAGCCCTCGCTAACGATTCGATCTGTGGACTAAATGGCGTGCTTTTTCTCATCGTCCGTTTCCAACGTTCATTGATTTTGCAAACGGAAAAACAAGCCGGTGTACTCTGACAAATCGAGCTGTCAATCTAAAGATGAGGCGGAGAATATCGCACATCTCTTAAGGACTGGGCGGGCTTAGTTTGCGTACACGATACACATACTACTTACTACCTTCAGTCCCACATACTGAGCCGGGTTGTACGCGAGAGTATTTGTTGAACAGCCGACTTTCCCCCCATCATTGGCTCCGCTCGCGGGCGGGAGTGTTACTGAACAGCCGATTCACCACACTGCAGTATAGTGATCGTCCATTGCGTCAATGGTAGGACAGCACTGTTCGCCACGCGCGGACCACCGACAACATGGCAACGTAACGAAACACATCCACTTATTGGTGACTGCTAAGACGTCAAATAATATTCGCCATTGTTTTTCCAACAGAACAGAAATGATGCCACAAGTTTCAGCTTACATAGAACAAGGGCGACAATCTGAAAATTCTCGCAAAACCAGGCTTTACAATCGATGTTGCAAAGGGTGTCCCAGTGCCGTCTTAACGCAGGGCAGTTGCCCTGGGGCCCCATGCTATGTACTATGTATGTTGTGATTTGTATTCTTGTGAGTGGTTGTGTAGGTAGTGGCCCCAGTGCACTGCATTGCCCGCGGTCCTTTAAACCTGTTAAGACGGCCCTAGGATTTCCATATCTGGTCAGTGTGAAATCAATATCTCCCCCAGCTAACAAGACTTCCAGATAAGGGTTGTGAAACGCTTAAGGAAAGAGAACTCGCGTGTGACAAGACTGATTTCGCGGACACCAGAGCAAAGCACTAGTAAGTGGTTCATTTGGGCCAGGTATACATTCCTCACTGTCTGCGAATCTTTTCACAAGTATATCTTTGGTTTATGAAGAAAGATTTGCGTGAAAAAAAACGCTTTCACCCCACCCCATCCCGCTTAAACACGTGCTTTTGTTGAGAAAACTCGCTCCACACCTCCCCATCATCTTTCCTTTGCTTTCCCTTTCTCTTGAAAACACGTTTCTCCTCTAACTTACAAAACACGCCCCCCCCCCCCCCCCACACACACACACACTCCCTTTTTTCCTTCTGTGTAGAAAACACGCTCCCCACCCTCCCTTTTCCTTAGTTTAGAAAACATGTTTTTTCGTTTTTTTAAAAAAAAAAAAACTTTCTCTTTCTCCCTTAGACGACATGGCCGATAGTAATATGTCTCCAGTACTTTCTGACCGAATGACAAGAACACGGACTGGATCATAAGACAGAGATAGAGACTATATACAGAAAGATTTCTAAGGAAGCGAAATAGATTGTGAGATACAATGAATGATAGACTGGTACACAGGCATACATGTATACTAGCAAGACAAATTAAACGGAAAGGATACCGCTGGATCGTTACGTAGATATCTGAAAGATTTCCTTCCATGGCAAGAACACGGAATGTACATTGCTGGATGTTAGAGAGAGAGAAAGATTTCCTTCAATGGCAAGAAAACACAATGTACACTGCTGGATGTTAGAGAGAGAGAAAGATTTCCTTTAATGGCAAGAAAACACAATGTATATTGCTGGATTGTTAGATAGATAGAGACTCCGATCGTCAGACTATTCCACTAATTCAGTCGGAATGGGGACAGAAGACAAAATTCATAAAAAATAAACGCTTGAACGCGAACATATCAAAGATCAGCAAAAGCTTTCTTCCCCTCACCCTTTTGCTTTTGTGGTGTTTATGCGTGAAATCAACGAATGTGGAAAGTTGACTTTTAAGCATACATGAGACAATCAACAAAGAATGGTTTACATACACATAACACTTTATCGGTCATGTCTGTGATCACAGTTTTTAAAAGTATCATGCGACTGATGATAATACTATCTGATGCTACTCATGAATTTTGTGCTGCTGTTGATGACTTTAAGACTTCTAAAGTGATCTGAAGATACTATGCTTTATATTGATGATTATGAAGGAGAAAGTATTATAAACGCTGTCCTGTGTTCATGAAGGAGAAAGTATTATAGACGCTGTCCTGTGATCATGAAGGAGAAAGTATTATAAACGCTGTCCTGTGTGCATGAAGGAGAAAGTATTATAAACGCTGTCCTGTGATCATGAAGAAGATAGTATTATAGACGCTGTATTTTGTGATCATGAAGGAGAAAGTATTATAGACGCTTTATTTTGTGATCATGAAGGAGAAAATACTATAGACGCTGTCTATCGAATGATGAAGAATAAGTGTTGATCATGAATAAGGAAGCAGATACTATACCATGTGATCATGAATTTTAAAAAATAACTATACATATATGTCACGTGTCTGGTTTAGGTTTAACGATTCTGTCCTATTTTAGAATCTCAGGTAACAATATTGGTTATTGATTAATCTCTAACAATAGCGAGAGCCGGACGGTCTGACCTATCTACTACGAAATGCCAGATTATTCCGGCTATTACTCACTGAGACATCGCTAGGTAAGTCAGTTGACTTGCCCAAACTAGCGACGTTATCTTCCCCTTTATTTATAAATTAAGAATGATGATTCTTTCCGCCGGCTCGCCCCCAGCTAGCTAATCCAGTCAATTATGTAACAATGGGTAAGATAACAAATTTAATAACAACTCATAATAATAGAAAAAATGAACATTAATAAAGCATGGAATATTAGAGACAATCTATCCTGTTTAGCCCGAATTCCGAATGACTATATATGCCTTAATACGATCTGTTCTGTCTATCACTGGGACATCTCCCACTTAGCTTAATAGTTCATGAAGTAGTTGAACTGTTGCTGTCGTCTATTTGACTGGCGCAGTTCTGATGTCAAGCGGCAGTTTCTTCTTTCTGATCCATCCAATGTCAGGTACAGCACCTGGCTTAGTCCTCAAACTGGCCACAGACTCTAAGATTCCAGGTTGAAGACTCCAAGTCTAACCTCTGGATCTGTGTCTCAACTTCAAGACTCTAAGATTTGAGTCTCATCTCCAAGACTGGCTGTAAATGAATAACAACATTCTACAGTATCATTTTAAGGGATTATATGGGCTTTGGTAACAGCGATAGATTACTCTTTACAATCTCTACTAATTAGCTACAGCTAATTCACAATTCCAAATCAATAAAAATATCTAAATGAACAAATGATTTAGCTTTACAAATGTATATCTTCTCAATGCAATATATTTTAGCCTGTGGTTCACACGATGCTTGTTAACGATCGTCTATTAACCATTAGCGCTTTCCCGTTATAACAATTTTAACAGCGGGAGTATAGCAATACACACGTGGTTATTCTGTCTTGAAATGCAACAATCACTAACACCACAGCTTCTGTGAGAAAAATATATCAATCATTTAACAATCACATGAATATTTTATACAATATTTTACAAATGAGAAATACTACAACTTAGAGAAGTCAACTATATTTACCACTATGTAAAGTCATGCGCAGTCAAAATGGATGCGATCTCTCTACCCTTGGACATGGGCACTGTGGATGAATAATGAGCGCCTAAAGAATTTCGATTCATTCACGTTTATATATGAATGACTCTAGGTCAGCTGGCAGATTAATGCTACGTCATGATATGGAATGCAAGTGACTAAATGTGGGCGTTTCATATCCGGTTAACAACTCTAGTGTAACCTGCATACTCTCAACTCATAAACACGTTATTGCATCATCCGAGCGCAAGTTGCCTAACGGAAGTCTCTTCTCATAAATTAATACGATTGATAAAATGAAAATAACATTTTCATAACTCGGAATAATTTGCCTATGATTTCCTGACAATATGTAACGGGAGACCATAAATAACAAAGTACTATATAGAGGACGACCTATGGAAATCACTGGAGAGCTGCCAACACTAGAAAACAATGGAGAGAGGCCAACACAACAAAATACTGTGGAGTTCACAACACAAGAAAACACTGGAGAGTTGACATCACTTGAAATGACTGGAGAGATGGCAACTCTAGGAAACACTGAAGAGTTGCCAACACTAGAAAACACTGGAGAGATGTCAGCACTAGGAAATACTGGAGATTGGCCAACACTAGAAAACACTGGAGAACTGCCAACACTAGAAAACATTGGGGAGTTGCAAAAACAAGAAAACACTGGAGAGTTGACAACACTAGAATACCTCATGAGAGTGACCAGAACTTAACACTAGATAGCTGACAACACTAAGAAACACTGGAGAGGGGTTACCACTACAAAACACTGGAGAGAGACCAGCACTTGAAAACATTGGAGAGCTGACAACACCAGAAAACACAGGAGAGCTGCTACACTAGAAAATACTGAAAATGGCCAACACTAGTAAACACTGAAAAATTGCAACATTAGAAAACACTGGAGACACTAGAAAACACTGGAGAGATGTCAGCACTATAAAACACTTGAGAACTGAAAAACTAGAAAAAACTGGAGAGTGGCCAGCACCAGAGAACACTGGAGAGATGTCTGCACTATATAATACTGGAGAGTTGCCCAAATCAGAAAATACTGGAGATTGACCAGCAATAAAAAACACTAGATATTTATCATTATTTTAAAAAAAACTGGAGAGTTATCAACAGTATAAAATACTGGAAAATTGCAAACACTAGAAAACACTAGAAAGTGGCCAACACTAAAAAAACACTGGAAAGATGTCAGCACTAGAAACACTGGAGAGCTGCCAACACTATAAAACTGGAGAGAGGTCAACACTAAAAAGCAATGGACAGTGGCCAACACTAGAAAACACTGGTGATGTCAGCACTAGAAAATACAGGACAGTTGCAAAAAACTAGAAAAAACTGGGCAGTTGCCAGCACTAGAAAACACTGAAGAGTGGCCAATACAAGAAAACACCGGAGAGTTGCCACACTAGAAAACACTGGAGATATGTCAGCACTAGAAAACACTGAAGAGTGTCCAGCACTAGAAAACACTGGATAGATACCAGCACTAGACAACACTGGAGAGTGGCCAACACTAGTAAACACTGGAAAACTGCCAACATTAGAAAACACTGGAGACATTAGAAGACACTGTAGAGATATCAGCACTATAAAACACTGGAGAGCTGCCAAATCTAGAAAGCACTGGAGAACTGCCAACACTATTAAACATTGGAGAATGCTCAGCACTATAAAACACTGGAGAGATGTCGGCACTAGAAAATACTGGAGAGTTGCAAAAACCAGAAAATACTGGATATTGGCCAACACAAAAAACACTGGAGAGTTGCCACACATAGAAAATACTGGAGAACTATCAACAGAAGAAAACCCTGGAAAACTGCCAACACTAAGAAACAATGGAGAGTGGCCAACACTACAAAATACTGGAGAGTTGCCAGCACTAGAAAACACTGGAGAATTATCAATAGTAGAAAACCCTAGAAAAATGCCAACACCAGAAAACACTGGAGAGTGGCCAACACAGGCAAATAGAAGACTGACCATGATGTTGAAAGAATTATGGAAGAGTGACCATTACGTAAAAAGGACAGTTGTGACCAACACAGAAAAGAATGGAGAGACCTTCATATGGATAGGACAGCTTTGACCAACACAGAAAAGAATGGAGAGAGGCTCTCATACAGAAAGGACAGCTGTGACCAACACTCAGATAGATTTGGGAGAGCGGCCATCAAGACAAGAGTGGGGTGTAACCATCACTCCTGATAGTTGGAAAGCTAATATTTTAGCAAAGCACTTTGAATTAATAAAGTTTACAAATTTAAACTCCAGCACTGTCGGCGATATCCACACACACACACACACACACACACACCGCCCCTTTCTTGTCCTCATTTCTTTCTCCTTCCTTGCAGAACATCACTGTCATACAATGACGAACACGTCCACTTACCAAATTTGTTAGGTAAACAGCCAAGGGCCCACGCCTGCAAGGGAAACAGAGAAAATCACGTTACATTTGCACATTCAACACTGCCGTGTTTGCGCTGTCAGACAGGGGGAGGACATGTGACAGCACTGAAGGGAGTCGGGAAATATGAATTTTACAGTGCAGGATGAAACAACAAACATAATTAAATAAATGTGACTAAATGCATTTTCACATTATGTCATGTCGTGGTCACTAAATGTATAATCAAAGTCATTTATATTTTATTTATTATTGTTCGCTGTCAAACAATACATCAATGCTCAAGTGTTTGACCACTTACAAAGGACTAGTTCGAAGGAGATGTCAAATTAATTTGCAAGATCATTTATAAAACTTAACTGCAATAATACCGTTTGATCCCAAAATCATAAAGTGTAATAGTAAGATTATTTTTAGAGTATAAAATGCAAAAAGTCGTCATGTAATTGAAAAAATAGAGAGTAAGTGCCTGGTCAATTATAAAGTGTAATAATAAAAGTAGAAGTACTTTAAATTAAATTAAAAATAATAAATGATTGATGTAATGTATCACCTATAATAATATTGCTGAGAGTAATGTGACGTAATATTGATAAGACTCTCTTATAATAATCTGATGTAACACTGATAAAATCTCTCCTATAATAATCTGATATAACATTGATAAAGTTTCTCCTACAGTAATCTGATGTAACATTGATAAAATCTCATTCTAACAATACTTAATCTAAATTGCTATATTTATGATAAGTCTGATTGCAAAATATTTTAAAACTAAAAAGTATTATCACACAAAACAGCTATTTGAAAAATACTTTAACACTTTCAATCCATAATCAAAATTCAGAAAAAGACTATTTAAAAAATATTTTCACTACAATACAATTCATAATCATAATTCAGATAAAGAATAATTTTAAAATACTTGACATATAATTCTAAAATGCTAGATACTTGCAAAAGTTATGCTAAGAATATTTAAATGCAAAATACAAGATAAATCATAAGGTTTAGCTGTAAGAATGCATACATACATACACACTTCTAATGTAAATATTACATCAATGAGCAATGACAAATCATAAGGTTTAGCTGTAAGAATGCGTACATACATACACACTTCTAATGTAAATATTACATCAATGAGCAATGACAAATCATAAGGTTTAGCTGTAAGAATGCGTACATACATACACACTTCTAGTTCTAATGTAAATATTACATCAATGAGCAATGACAAATCATAAGGTTTAGCTGTAAGAATGCGTACATACATACACACTTCTAATGTAAATATTACATCAATGAGCAATGACAAATCATAAGCTTTAGCTGTAAGAATGCATACATATATACATATATTTTTCTAAAGTATGAGCAATGACTATTTGTAAAAATGAATTTTTTTATTCTAGCTACATCACTAAAATGTCACTGTATAAATTAAATAAGTGTATAAGAAAAAAATAAGTCTGTGTAGGAAAACAGTCTAGTCAGAAGCATGAACTGCTAGATCAGTGACAACAACTCAATTTTTTTTTTTAAATCACTCAAAGACAACCAAACGTAAATTATACCTTACACTAATGCACTTTATATTACAAACACAACACAGTATAATTCAAATACAACTTATTGTCTTAACAGACGAAAAGGCAGTTGGTAGAAAAAGTTTCTTAAAACGAAGATAAACTAATAAATTTCTAGGCCCTTTAGTTACAGACAGCTTTATACCCCTTTTGCAAATAAATTCTGGCAGTGTAATATGCTCTTCGTATTAAAAGCACCATTAACATATTTAGCGTCACGCAAGAGGGGGAAAAGATTTACTATTAATAATATTGACAGCATTAACTAATCTACTGCTTTTTAAAAAGCACTTGAATGCTTTACTGTCGTATTTTTTTTTCTTTTTTAAACTCCCAGCTTGCGGTTAGTTTCCTAATTTGTTATTGTGTTCGTGGCTTGTTTCCTAATTTGTTATTAAGTGTGTTCGTGTTGTTTGTTTCCAAATCTGCTAGTCAATGTGCTGTGTTGGTTGGTACGCGCGTATCTCAGCATCAACAGAAAATCTGGGATTTGCCAACAAAAACATGAAATAAACTTACCTTACCATCACTTTGCAAGCTTACAAAAAAGGAAAAGGACAGTCTCACACACGCACACACACAAACCAATTACAATGACACGCAAACAAACTAATTTCATTCAGCAACTAACTTCTTCGAGAATTAATCGGGGTCCACACACACACACACACACACACACACACACACACAAATGTTACACAAAGAAAGAGAGATAATATGGCTAGGCCAGGGGTCGGGAACCTTTTTGTCTGAGAGAGCCATGGACACAACATATTTTGAAAAGTAATTCTATGAGAGCCATACATTATGTTTAAAACTAAAAATTCAAGTAAATGTGTATTTTTGTGTAATTTTCACACTAAAAGTTCAATAATTATGTCTCTAATTCTTTTTAATAACATTATTATGCTGTTGCTAATCAATAATGAGAATTTCTTCCCATTAATGCGACTTCTGGTGCTGCATGGCTTTGCTGATGGCTTTGTAGTCTGGTTGATACGTGGTGAGGTTAAGCTTCATGCAGGCGTTGAGACTTCCATCCGTTAAACGTGATCGCAGGTTGGTCTTAATGTTCTTTAGATGTGAGAAAGACTGCTCGCATGTATACGTAGAGCCAAACATTGTCAGTACAGCAATACTCACACGCTGCAGTGTATGGTATGTGACGGGAAGCGCGTTCCAAGTTTTGACAATCAGCTGGTCTGCGTGTTGAAGTTTTTTAATTTCTGCCCACTTGTGTTGGCTCGCCAACTCTGCTTGCTGTCGTGCAAGTCTTTCCAAATCTTCATTCAGTGACTTGAACTTATTCACCCACATGTCTGAGGCCTTCAGGTCAGCAGCTTGGAGCTCAAAATCTCTGACGGAGACACCGGGGATGCAACTCAGGTCAGTGCTGTCCACTGCACACTCGTGTGGATGGGTGATGAACTTAAAAAGACGGGTGTGCTCGTGAAATTCTCCAAAGCGCGCTTTAAATGACTGCAGGAGATTAGACGTGAAGCCTGCTAGCTGCTGAAGATTAAGATGTTGAGCAGGGTCACTTGATGTGCACATATCTTTGAACTCTCCCAGTTTTTCAAAGTGTAGTAAACGACCTGTTTCAATGTCGGTGATGAAGAGTTCTAGCTTGTTTTCAAATGCAAACACTGCTTGTTGCAGGGATAAGATTGTGTTTCCAACGCCTTGCATTTTCACATTGAGCTGATTTAGATGTTCAGTCATGTCTACGAGATAATAGAACTTCAGAAGCCACTCAGTGTCAGATAACTCGGGATGCTCGACATTCTTCATTTCAAGAAAAGTCCGGATTTCGCTCAGACAAGCCGCAAATCGGCTGAGCACCTTCCCCCTTGACAACCAACGCACGTTGCTGTGCAGAAGCAGACCAGGATAATTATTCCCAACCTCATCAAGCAGTGTTTTGAACTGGCGATCATTTAATGCTCGGGCAACAATAAAGTTGACTACCCGAACCACCAGTGACATCACCTCACCAAGCTGTTCGCCACACATCTGAGCACAAAGCGCCTCTTGATGGAGGATGCAATGAAAGCTTATGATGCGTCTGTTTTCATGCTCACAAAGAAGAGCGACAAGTCCTCTGCTTTTCCCAACCATGCACGGAGCACCATCAGTGCACACCGAAACAAGTTTATTCATCGGTAGATTTTTTTCTTTAGCGAACTCAGTGAAGGACTCGAACAAATCCTGCCCTCTTGTTGTGCCTTTCATAGACAACACAGCAAGACTTTCCTCATGTAGTGTATCACCGACAACATACCTTGCAACCACGCTGAACTGGGATAAATTACTGACGTCTGTTGACTCATCCAAAGCGAGAGAAAAAAACGGTGCCGCATTTATGTCCTTGACTTGCATTGCCTCAATTTGATTTGACATCATAATGCTACGATCGTGAACAGTTCTTGCCGACAGAAGCATGTCTTTTATCCGTTTAATTATTTTGTCCTTATCCGAAAAGTCATCAAAAAGTTCATTGGCAACATCAAGCATGGATGCTTTGGCATACTCCCCATCTGTGAATGGCTTTCCGTTTCTCACAATAGCTAAAGCGCCAGCAAAGCTAGCCGAATTCAAGTCACCTTGTTGGGTCCAAACACGGATTTGATGCTGACTAGCTTGCACTCTTGATAGCAGTTCTTGACATGCTTTCTTCCTGCTGTCTCCCGCAGGATATTTCGATGCAAATGTAGAATGGCGTGTCTCGAAGTGTCGCTTTACATTTGACCGTTTCATAGATGCAATTTTATCACTGCATATTAGACACACTGCAGAACCCGTTCTCTCCACAAAGGCAAATTCCTCTGTCCATTCCTGCTGAAAAGTACGATACTCATCGTTTTTCTTTCTTTTAGCCATCTTGTCAAAAGGGTTTCTAAAATTAGTTAGCTGACCACGCGATTTAAACGAAACTTTCTGATCCGACGACAATCTGTTGTGCGGACCCTTTTGCACATACACACATCAGCCGCTATTTTCGAAAGCTATATATGGCAGCCCCAGTTGAACAATGTCAGATATAGACACAATGACATGTATTTTTGTCACTTTTCCATAGAAATCCACGCTTTTAGTAAGGTTGGACTTCCACCAAGGAACAACTAGCAGTTGAAGTCTGAGTTATAAAGTGAACTCAGGAACCGGCTGCAATGCATAGTTAATCATGTTTCAGACTCGTGTGACAATAATGATTTATATGGGCCTAATAACAGCAGTGTTAATCATTCTTTACAATTTCCACTAACTTACAATTTACATTATGTGAAAATCCAAACATCTAAAATTCTAAATCTTTACAATATATTTCTCCATTAATCCAAAGTTGCTAGTAATACGATTTAACTAATGAATACGTGGCGGGTTTTGACTCTCCCGTGATAACAATTAATCAACGGTAGTTCAATTACATACACGTGGTGTCCTCACCACTACTATAAATGTAATATCGCTGTGCCACTTAGCTTTGTAGAAAATATATTATCAATCAGCAATAAAATGCACAAGAAAATTCTACATACATTCACAATACAAAATATATAGAATTAATTCAACTCAACACAGAGAAATCAAGATATTACCACTATGTTGTGTTCTGATATTTCTCCATTAATCCAAAGTTGCTAGTTATACAATTTAACTAATGAATACGTGGCGGGTTTTGACTCTCCCGTAATAACAATTAATCAACGGTAGTTCAATTGCATACACATGGTGTCTTCACCACTACTACAAATGTAATATCACTGTTACATGCCAGCATTTATTTAAAGACCCTGCTCCAGAATTAAGATTTAGATTAATTAAATTTCAGGATTTAGATTAATTAAATCTCCTCGCTTATTCTGAAACAGCCTGGCTGCCCAGATTTATCCTTCAGTCTGACTAAATTTAACCTCGTAGTTAGGACACGAAATTCAGTGACAGATAAACCTGTGTGACTTCACATTCAATAGTTTGAATATAATAATGAAAATACAATCAACATCACGCTCATGCGTGTTACAATTAAAATGCGACATTGCTTACGCAAGAGAATTTAAATCATTCAAAGAAAACATTTAGATTTTAGATTTTAGAAAGTGAATATGAATTAAAATCACGCACATACGCGTTACAAGTATAAACGCGATTATACACATTGTTTACAAACTTTACATCAAGGACTCTTTACATAAAAATAATCATATGAACGTGCACCAACGTTCTGTGGTTACAATTCCGTTAATTTAGCATTATAAACCATTGTCTCACAATTCGACAATTACTGTAAAGAATGTAATGTTTCTAGTTTAGCCATACTGTTACCAAGCCACGTGTCTAGAGAAGGTTGCAGTAAAGATATAATTTCTACATTAACAATCTCGCACATTCACACAATGATAACTTAAATAAAATGCAAGTTATAATTTAAGAAATTGATGTGTTTACCTTGTTCAATACACGAAGGTTATCGACACAGCAGGTTAGGCTTATTGGCTGATTGACTCGCGGAATAATTTGTGCCGCCGGACAACGTTCCAAAGCGGTTGTTCCTCGCAGAGTACCGATTAACATTCAAACCTGGTTTATAAAGACTCGTGAATTCGGACAGAGAACCGTCATGTACGCACGTAGCGCTTGGGTGGTCCAGCTGTGCGTGCAATGTCCGTAGAAAGGGTCAGCCATGCCGCGCGCTGACACGGTCGTAAACCACGGACCCTAAAAGTGCCAGCTATCGGAGACTGGCAAGTCCGAGGAAGTAAGTATAATTTGCCCCGACCCTATTACAATCGCTGTGCCACTTAGCTTTGTAGAAAATATATTATCAATCAGCAATAAAATGCACAAGAAAATTCTACATACATTTACAATACAAAATATATAGAATTAATTCAACTCAACACAGAAATCAAGATATTACCACTATGTTGTGTTCTGATAGATCCGGTCCTAGTAATGAATGGACGCTCTAATTTTATCCATGTAAATCGAGTGCAATGCAAGTGTGCGTCTAACATGGCCCGTTCATTCAGGGGTCTATAATGAATGAAAGTAGAGGTCAATTCACAACTTAGCGCTACGTCACATTATCTGAAAACAAGTGACCGTACATGGATAGTTAGTATCCGACTTTTGATGCGACCTTCACCTCTGGTTTTAGCCTGTTTCTCTGAAGGAGTAAACAAGGTATTTCATCAGTCTCTAAGCCTAATCACTAACGGATGTCTCTTTATGGAGGCGTAAGACTGGGAAAACTCAGTTTTTTTTTTTATAATCAAACATTTGTCTGAGAGCCAGTTGCAGCCATCAATAGAGCCACATATGGCTCGCGAGCCATAGGTTCCCGACCCCTGGGCTAGGCCAAGCTGCTATATCGGTCTTGTCACAAATTATGAGAAAAGGGGAGACTATGCGCAGAGACCTTTTGCCTCGTGTTGTCGAATCCCAACTTGACATGAAGTTGCCCAGGCCAAAGGATGGCACAATGTCTGAAAACCCTGGATAATGTTTCAGACTGAGGTTTAGCACTTGTGGTGGGGGGAATGGGCAAGGAGAAGGGTATCGTTTAATTTCAAACTGCACAGACATTAATTATTCAATGCAAGTAATAAATGCATCAAAAATATTTTAAAATACGTATACGAATGATAAAAAAAAAATTGTCTTTGTCTTTTGTTGTTTTTTTTACTTTATATTCTGTGAAAGGAACAAAAAAAAAATTGGGGGGGGGGAGATTATGAAGAAATATTTAAATTTTACAAGATATTTCCCATGACTTATTTCTTTTGCTTTCTATATAACCAGTCCAACTTAGTCCTTGCAAAAGCAGACACTAGTTTTACTTGGCCTTGATAAAGGCAGACACTAGTTTAATGATTTCTTAGACCCTAAGGAACGTCATACATTTGTGACTGACTACTCGGTAACGGCTGGTAAAGCAGCTCACAAACGCTGACACTGCCACTGACAAAATTTCTCTGCTCACTTCTATCTGTGCCGACTCACTACTTAGAACTCTGCCAGGATCATTGTTTCAAAGTCTGCTAGGATCACACTTCCAAATTTCCTTGGCTCACCTCTGACTCTGTCTAGCTCACTGCTTCTAATCCTCCTTGCTCACTACTCCTAATTCTACTGGGATACTTGCTTCTCTAATTCTATTGTGGCTCACTACTGCAAGTTAGGACAAGATTACAGTTTCTAAATCTGCAAGGTTCACATTTCCATTTCCCTTAGCTCGATACATCTATCTCTGCCAGGTTCACTGTTTCTAATTCTGCTTTGCCTACACTTTTAAGTCTCTTTGGCTCACTGTTTCTAATTCTGCTTTGCCTACACTTTTAAGTCTCTTTGGCTCACTGTTTCTAAAATCTGCTTTGCCTACACTTTTAAGTCTCTTTGGCTCACTGTTTCTAATTCTGCTTGACCTACACTTTCAAATCTCCTTGGCTCACTGTTTCTAATTCTGCTTGACCTACACTTTCAAGTCTCCTTGGCTCACTGTTTCTTATTCTGCTTGGCCTACACTTTCAAGTCTCCTTGGCTCATTGTTTCTAATTCTGCTTGGCCTACACTTTCAAGTCTCCTTGGCTCACTGTTTCTAATTCTGCTTGGCCTACACTTTCAAATCTCCTTGGCTCACTGTTTCTAATTCGGCTTGGCCTACACTTTCATATCTCCTTGGCTCACTGTTTCTAATTCGGCTTGGCCTACACTTTCAAATCTCCTTGGCTCACTGTTTCTAATTCGGCTTGGCCTACACTTTCAAATCTCCTTGGCTCACTGTTTCTAATTCGGCTTGGCCTACACTTTCAAGTCTTCTAGGTTACTATTTCTAATTCTGCCATGGTCCTTTCGTCAACCTCTTCCAGATTTATATTTCTAATCCTGTAGGGCTCAATACTTCTAACCACGTCAGGCTCGCTAAATCGACTTTAGTAGCAGTTAGCACATGCGTGAGTTCAAGAGTCCCCCATACGGACTAGAAAATCGACTTTAGTAGCAGTGAGCACGTGCGTGAGTTCAAGAGTCCCCCATACGGACTAGAAAATCGACTTTAGTAGCAGTGAGCACGTGCGTGAGTTCAAGAGTCCCCCATACGGACTAGAAAATCGACTTTAGTAGCAGTGAGCACGTGCGTGAGTTCAAGAGTCCACCTTACGGACTAGAAAACTGGAACACCGTGTGCGCGGTCCATCGCGAACAGGAAATAAAGTAACAGCGCCAAGGCCGGGTCATGACGGTGCTCTGGCCAGAAACAATATTGACTCCCATTCACAAACACACTGCCCTCAAAACTCCCTGCTCTGACTGGGTATTTTAAATGTGTTTTCCCCCTAAATAAAACACACACACAAACCCGTAAGACTGTAGAGTACCGTGTTCTTTCGACCACGATTTTCTACTCAGTCAAATCTTACAATACCGAAATTGGAACGTGTGTATTATTCTTAATTACAAATGCTTAGAAACCGACCTTTCAATGTTGCATTAATTAACGAGCATTTAATAATTATTATTGTATAAAACATTTTTCGTGACGTCACACGTATAGTGTTAGTGATTATTTGCGCGAAAGCAAATTTCCACTAATGAAAGTATGTGTACGTGTGTGTGTGGTTCTTGCTTGGGGGGGGGGGGGGGGGCGGTGTGCAGACTATAAAGCGGAACATTCGAACAGGCAGGTACAGGATAAACAGTGCACGGTGGATAGGAAAGAACAGATTTTCGAACACAACAGGCAGGTACAGGATAAACAGTGCATGGTGGATAGGAAAGTACAGATTTTCGAACACAACAGGCAGGTACAGGATAAACAGTGCATGGTGGATAGGAAAGTACAGATTTTCGAACACAAACGCCTAGGTACAACTAAAAGACAGGTTAGATACAACATGAATAACTAAAGTCTACCTCGCGAAGATTATTTTGACTTGAAAACTTTATATGCAGCCTGATGAAATCGGCCATATACTTTATCATCATGCTGCGCTACAATGACCGTAAGGTAGTTTTGATAACTTCAAAGTTCAATAACCACACACACACACTGTTCTGAACACTCCAATCTGTCATTTGGTACTGTCGCCCTTTGGACTGCAACTGGTGTGTGTGTGGGGGGGGGGGGGAGAATGCGCCTAAAATTCTCTCCCTTTCACGATCCTAGTAAAGTAATGAATTCGACCGATTATGGCATGTATAATTAAGCAGAAGGGCAACGACAACAGACCATAAAAGCCTGCTGTTGCTCAAATGACCTGGGTTCCATTTCCGGGCCAGTAGGGTTGAAAAACTTAACGGTGATTCTTAACCACTCTCTAGTTTAAGGCTATGGGACGATATATCGGGACCCGTGTGTTGCGCACGATAAAGATTCCGCGCAGTTGAAAATCGGAAAAGTCCGTTGTTCGGGCAAAACTGCACTAGAAAGTCCACCAAATCTCCGCCCCCAGCCCCGGCACTCTAGCCACACTTTCCAGTACATAATTCTCTTCCTATGCACTTGTGCCGTCTACCGAAATCACCGAAAGTTGGATGCGGACCAGAAAGCCAAACTCAAATACGTGGATCGTGACTTGGTTTGCATGTGTGCGCTCCCCTTTAGTACCACTCTTCCGACTGAAGTGAGTGTCAACACTTGGGTCTACCTACACCTGCACAGATGATGTTATCCACAGTTCGCACCTCTCTGTTAATCCTCTCTGCCCGCTTCTCCACTGCATCGTCAACTTGCAGCGATGTCCTAATGAAAAGAATTAACCGTTTGTCAGATCTTCTCGTCTTCATGGACTGTCACACTGAGATATCAGCTGGACTATCGTATTCATATCTGCTGGACTGCCATATTAAGATATATCTGCTGGACTGTCTATCATATTAAGAGATATCTGTTAGATTGTCATTAAGAAATATCTGCTGGACTGTCTATCATATTAAGAGATATCTGTTAGATTGTCATTAAGATATATCCGCTGGACTGTTATATTAAGAGATATCTGCAGGACTGTTATATTAAGAGATATCTACTGGACCGTCGTATTGAGATATCTACTGGACTGTCACCTTCTATACTATCATTTTAACTTTGTCTCAAATCCGTTTTTCTTCCATTCTGTAGATACGTAAGTGTATATACATTAATAATGTCTCTTGTTAGACCTTTGCCTGGTAAACTGTCGTATTAACAGGTAGTAATCGTTGCTGTCACATTAACCACTTTGGTTTTAGACCTTTTAGTCCGCTAGCTTGTCCTGTTAACCCTTCCTGGCTTTGTTTGCCAATACATTTGGATATACAATGCACATGGCATTTCAGTTATGTCAACCACATGTGTGTGTGTGTGTGTGTGTGTGTGTGTGTGTGTGTGTGTGTGTGTGTGTGTGTGTGTGTGTGTGTGTGTAAGAAAGGGGTGTTTAAACAATATTACAAAGCAAAGTAGCTAAAGGGACAGGTCCGCCAAGCTAGTTTTCATTCCTACATAGCTAGGACCAGTTTCGCTTGGATGACAAATTTATCACCGACGCTTCAAATTCACACCTCAGCAGAAATCCGTGGGCGCTCCAAGTAAGAAAGTGTTGTTTTGTGGTAGAGTTACAGTAGTGAGGTATTCATACCTCGGCAGAAATCCGTGGGCGCTCCAGGTAAGAAATTGTTGCTTTGTGGTAGAGTTACAGTAGTGAAATATTCACGCCTGAAAATCGCAACGTTTGACTCGTAAGAAAAGAAGCTGCCAGCCACTTAAAACCCTCTTAGACTTCAAAATATTATGTTAATTCCTTTTCAAGTTGACAATGTTTATTTTATAATGCTGAAAGTCATGCCATTTCTAAAAGTATATTATCTAACATATTCATCTAGTCTTCTACAAAAATCTGATCTCGTCAAGCGATTCAATAAAAAAGAGTGAGGTGTACAGAAAATCAATTAATCACTCAACTCGATTCTTCTCAATTATCAGTAGAAGCGGATATTCTCCATTAAGGTCTACTTGAAGTTCGACACTAGTTTAAAGGCTGACTGGAAGTTGATGCTAATTTAGCAGATATCGACCTCATTACGTCCCTTGAGGCAAAGGCATAGACCGTGGTCACAAGTGAGGTGATTGAAAGTGCATCAAACTAAATATAGCAGTGGATCGCACCCCAGTTACATTCCATCGTGCCTGAATAGCTTTAACTATGCTCATAGATCTAGAATCTAGATACACAAGGACCGCCTAGTCGAATTCGGTAGAGACAAAATTATGCTGCAATGCGCATGTCCGCCTGGTTTTGTCGCGACGCTGCTCTGTGTGTTGGCCTGAAGTAAACAATGGCAGAAAATGCCAAAAGTTCTAACGATGATGCATGTACAGACAACAATTTAACTCAAGTATACGTGCACTGTAATACCGGATAGGCTTGATTGGAAACTAATTCCATTATAAATTAAGCATTTTTTGTTTGTTTGTACACATATCATATCTGGTGGGGAGTGACTAGTCTTCTTTATAATTTATTAACTCAATAGTTTATATTACTTCTTGTTTTGTTTTCTTTGTTACAATCACAAATATAGATTGTATTGTTTATTTTATCAACTAGTCTTGTTTTGTTTCTGCAGTTTATTTGATTCCATAAGGCACTGTATGTTTTACTCGTACCAAAAATGAAGGCTGAAGGGTGAAATGTATAAATATGTACATGATAAGCTGTTACGAAACTATGACTAAATAGACTTTATAAATAACAATGGAACAATGAGAAATTATTTTACAGATTCTATTATTAAAAATAGCAAAACTGGTGTCACGGAGCTAAAATAATTTACACTTGTTAGTGTATTTTTAAATCCAGTCATGAATCAAACGTTTAATGTTCATTTTCTCAACCTTTTTACCCAGGAGGGACTCTTCAAATAATTTTCAGGTGTCAAGAAACCCCTGCATAAAAATTACTACATCAACGATGATTATTTTTTTCAATCACGATCTCTCAAGGAACCCCTAGCGACCTCTCGTGGAACCCCGTTTGAGAAACCCTGAGGTTAGACTAAAGTAAGTAACAAAATCTGATGGGAAAACACTTCACACAAAATATCAGTTACCCTATGTAAACAGTCAGAATTATGAAATACCAAATACAAGTATGAAATGTACCTCTTTGCATATGTGTGTGTGTGTGTGTGTGCGCGCGCGCGCTTACCATCTACATAAATATGTTCACGGTTAAACAATTTATTTCTAAATGTAGTTTTTAATATTTATTTAGGAAAGCGACATCAGATCAGGTTCGATTTATCACTCTGTTAAATGCTTAGGATAGATAGTCTCACAAAATGATTTTTAGAGGCGAGCAGGATGGATACAGAGGTAAACTACTCAATACATATTTTTTTTAAGTCAAACCTTCCAGACTAGCCAAGTGAGTAGGATTTTCAAATGATATTGAAATATCGCAGCAATATTACAAACAAACACGCATAGACCTACATACAGAAAATCCCATATATATATTTTTTATTCTTCTCTAAGATTTTGACTTTTTTCCATGTAATTATTTGTAAACTGTTTTGTTACACATCTCTTGCATTATACTATTTGTAAAATGTTTTGATATATACCTTGTAAATGTTTGTTATAAATTGTCATTTTGCTTTTGTTGTATAACATTTAGTTTTCTGATGTGTTGAATTAGTTTGTAAGATCTTATATAATTTATGTATAATCATTGTACAATGCTTAGAGCCTTTAACAGACTAGGCACTTATCAATTTTCCTACCATTATTATTTATACAAGACATGACGTCAAGCTCATGATGAAATATGCGGACTAAGAGTTCACAATACAAAGAGCAAAGACTGCATACAGTTTACCACATACTTCAGTATTACAAAAAACTATCTGCACTTATGCATAAAGTCCTGAACTTCATATTACTACAAAAACGACCTGCAATTATGTGTAAAGTCTTGAACTTCATATTACTACAAAAACTACCTGCAGTTATGCGTAAAGTCTTGAACTTCATATTACTACAAAAACTACCTGCAGTTATGCTGAACGGTCCTTACAAAAAAACAGAAGAAAGAAAACAGACATGAGCTCATTAGACAGAGGTGAAAAGTTGAAATGGAGAACACTACACAAAGAACCTAAATATGAGTCCACAATACAAAAGACCAAGATACGAGCTGACTACACCATGGACCTATGCATGAGCTCCCTGTACAAAAAGAACTAGATATTGCAAACTACACAAAGGACCAAGATATGAGCTGATTACACTATGTACCTATGCATGAGCTCCTATACACAAAAACTAGATATTAGAATCTACACAAAGGACCCAGACACAAGCCACAAAAAAAATGACTCACTACACACAAGATTTAGATATGAACCCACTAAATAACGGACCTGAATATAAACTCACTACACAAAAGAACTTGATATGAACTCACTACACAAAAGAACTTTATATTAACTCACAACACAACAGAACTAAATATGAATTCACAACACAAAAGAACTAGATATGAACTCACTAAGAAAAAAGATATTAACTCACTATTCAAAAGAACTAGATACAAAAACTCATTACATAAAAGAACTTGAAATGAACTCACCATACTAAAGAACTTGATAAGAACCCACCACACCAAGGACTTTGGCTTGAACTCACTGCCCAAGAACTAGATTTGAAATCACCACACAGCGGATGTATACTTGAGGTCTCTACCCAAAAGAACTAGATTTGAACTCACTACACGAAAAAACTCAATTTGAACTCACTACATGAAAGAACTTGATTTGAACTAATCCACTTCAGATTCTTAACATCTGCCACCTGTTCTTCTCATGATGCTATATCTATTCCTATAGTTTTAATCAAACAAAACTGACATCTCAAGTCTATGTGCTGTACAGTTTCTCTCTGCGAACAAATAGCTTCAACTCCTGCATTTCTACTTCTAAGCTTCTTCTACTCCTGAGTTTTGTCTCTATGTCTGACTTTTGACTTAGCATTGTACTAAGGCTACGCACCAGTGCATTAAGGCTACACACCAAATGAACCACCTTACTACTGCATCTAGAAAATGATAATTGTCACCTGACTTCAATGTAGTTATAAATTATGCATATAACTGGCAAATGCACCAATCATATTATCTTCACTCAAATACAGAAATTATAAGACGGGTGTTATGTGAATTGGTATGGTGTCTCTGATTGCTTTAGTTTGTGATAAAATTCATATTTTAATAATGATTTCTCCACACTCAATTTCTTCGCTCCTGCAATCATACACTATAGCCACGACAGGGTCTTTGTCTTTCGCGGTCTGGGAGTGACTAAGTCAAGTCCTGGGGTATGTCACTAATTACCTCCTTCCCCCAAGTGTTACTTGTCCAAGATAACCAGCCCTAGCTGAACTATCTCGTCAGTCTAAGTGTCTTACGGTGACCAACCCGTCTCTTTCCCTGGGGGTTCCACTGCAAAGCCTGCCGGGTGATGTTCTGTGGGGGTTTCCGAAGGGTGTGTCCTATCCATCGCCATTTACGCCTGGCAATCTGCTGACTGATGGGATCTTGGTTTGTCCGCTGCCACAAATCACTGTTCTTTAGTTTGTCCACCTGATCTTCAGTATGTTGCGAAGGCAGCCATTGACGAATACTTGGAGTTTGTTGGTTAGGGTGTTGGTGACTCTCCAGGTCTCTCAGCCATAGAGGAGGACAGACTTAATGTTGCTGTTGAAAATTTGTAGTTTGTTGCGGACAGATAGGGATGTTGACCTCCAGACTGGTCTCTACCTAACTGTTGGTGTTACTAACTAATGTTCACTCATCACTGTCTACTCTTTTCAATATCTATACCTAATCAGGCACAAGTGAGTGTGACATGGGGGTGAGCCACTGTCTATCTTAATTTGGCAAATCCGTGGCTTCGGCATAGGATATGAATATTCATTATCATATTCACCCACTAACACATCATAGATGCCATATGACAAAATGTTGAGTAAAAATAAGGAAAATTTGTATATTCTTAAAGGAAAGATATAATGCCAAGGGTGGGGAGAGTATAAATATGAGTGGATTATTTTGTTTGTGTGGATTTTCTAAAAGTGCCAAAAACCTGTTTCTTCCAATTTTGAACACTCAAAATACCTTAAAAACATGATGACCTGTAGCAAACAAGACCTAATTTATTGTCCAATCCAATGAACTAAATACAAAGTCTACCACCTGTATTTTGAAATAAGAAGCAATTAAGATCACCTATATTTCTTTTCAAATCATTGGAAATCAAACAGGGCCACTCGAGATGCTACCTTCTGCATTATTGCTTGTCGTGTAAGAAAACATTCTAACATAATGTGTGTTTATAATTTAATATTTAATTAGACTGTGCTTATGTTTATTTTCTTATTGTGATTTTTTCTTAAGCTTTAAACTTTATTTTTCCCTCTTTGCTGGCGGTGGAGTTGCTGGGTGGGTGCTGAGAGAAGGTATTTGAAAGTTTTGGGTAGAAAAACCTGTTTTATCCTGATAAAAAAGTACTTTTTGGAGACTTTACAAGAATTTTATGTTAGCATCATTTAAAATGTTATGTGAATCAATTAATTATTAATAATTATCAACATTAAGTTTATGTACTAATGGAGTGTAAAGCTATATTATCTCTAAATGCATGACTATTTACAAAACTACATAACAACCAAACAAAATACACACTTTTCTTTTTCCCTACGATAAAGAGAAAAGAATATATGGTGAATTCAAAATTTAAATAGATAATAATAAAACAAAATCCCAAAGCCCTCAAGGTTATGAGAAGAGAGAAACTCATACATCAAACTCAAGATAACAGTATACTTCTAGTTTGTTAACTGCAACCCTTTCCTGTTCAAATTGTCACAATGTCAGCTATTGATCAAAAAAATCCAAACATTCACACATGCTGCAACAGTACTACAGATTAATAAATTCATAGCAATGTTCAAAACCCACAACTTCACATATATATTTTTTTTTAAAACAAAATTATAATTTTTAAAAATTAAAAAGAGACTGTATCATATTTAATGGTACACATGTACTCAGTGCCAGAAAGATTATTTATATATTGAGCTTTTAAAATATACTGTTTATATTGCACAGTGTTCAGTTAACAATCACTGATGAAGAACCACACATGCAGCAAAAGCAAGAAAAGTTCAAGCATGCACAATCTAGCACTAGTGGATACTAAAGAACAAAAGCATTTGCAGTTATAAAAATGAGGCTTTGCAAATTCACTGACAACTTCCTTATTTGCACCCTGCACTGCTGGGTTTCAGAACCAAGATCATATCACAATATATATATATACATACAATTATAAAACTATAGCAATAAAATATATTACAAAAGATTATTCTTTTCAAGGAGTTCAGTTAATTTCAAGATAATGTGGTGAAAGATTGCTGAAGTTTAAATTAAGAAAAAAGAATATGCTAATACTTGCACTTTGCATAAGTAATCATTATGTTTTCTTTTTAAATTGTTACTTGGAAAGGAAATAGGTTAAAAATAGCTACTGGAGTTAATGTATATACACGTGCTATACAATAAATGCGTCTTGATGCTTCAATGCTTCAAAGGAAAACTATTCATTTGTTCATGAAACACAGATTACTTTTCTTTTAAATGATTCAATGTTTATACAAATCCTGATGCAATAAACTTAGTATTTAACAAATACACTTTTATTTTACAGATTACGAACTACTAGAATACCTACAAAATAAATGGATATAATAATGTTGGAACCTATACAACTGTTCCTCACCAACTATAATTTCCTTTTAAAGTGAATCATGAAACAAATATAATGCATATATGTATAAATCTAATGCAGTCAGGTATACATATATGGCTCTAATTAGCAAGTTTTCATGCTGAGGACTGCAAATTCCCTGACATAACAAATGTATGGATGTTAAGTGCAAGATGCAGAGTGAATTCTTAGAAATTATGTTTGAAGTATAACAGCAATATCTCAGACTGAATATAGCACAGTCCTTAACATTTTGTATCAGCCTACCTATTCTTCCTTTCCACCAGAATTGCAGTAACTGCAGCACAATAGGCCGGCAAGAAAGATGAGTTGATGAAATAGAAGCAATCCAAAAGACGCCTGTTGAGTTACAAGAGAACAACAGGTGAAACAGTATGAATAATATCAAAGGTGCTGATGAGTTAAAAGTGAAACAGTGAGAACACTATCAAAGATGCTGATGACTTAAAAGGAAACAGAAAGGACAGTATGAATAACATCAAAGATTCTGATGTGTTAAAATGAAACAGGTGAGACAATGTGGATAATATCAAAGATGCTTATGAGTTAAAAGGAAACAGGAAAGACAGTGTGAATAACATCAAAGATGATGATGAGTTAAAAGTAAAACAGGTGAGACAATGTGGATAATATCAAAGATGCTGATGAGTTAAAAGTGAAAACGGTGAGACAATGTCATGAATGTGAATAACATCGAAGATACTGATGAGTTAAAAGTAAAAAAGTTAAGACTATGGGTGAATATTATCAAAAATGTTGACGAGTTAAAAAAGGAAAATATGAGGCAGTGCCAATAACATGAAAACAGAAAGTGGAATCGGGTACAATAAAACACTTATACAAGAATGCACTACATCTCATCAAAACAAAAAATTAGTGAAAAACTGTTAGATATCTTTGCTAAGAAATGTGTATGACATCATTCATTGTGGTTGTTAGTTGGTAAAAAAAAAAAAATGTTTATTTACACAATAAATCAGTAAACTCTGCCTGCAGTTTGATGAGACTCAAGTCCTGTGGTCAACTTTCAAAATTTATAAACTCTTAAGGTAGACCATAGTTATGACCACTGATCTAAAGAATTTTATGCATGTTCAGTGTGCAATATTTTGTATAACTCAGAAAATCATATTAACAAGTGGGAAGTGACAATCCACATGTCAAAGTTATTTAAAACAATAAATAATTCAGATTGTTATTCCACAAACCAACAAATCACAAAAACAAAAAATCCTCTTGCAGATTTATAAGCAAGATTATTTCTTTGTTATTAATTTACCTCCCATTTCCTTTGTTTCTTTATAATGTTTAACATGTATGCATAAAAAAAAAATTATATTATTGCTTTTTAACAATTTGTGTGTAAGCAATTCATGCTACTTTACCACTGTTAGGTTTCAGCTTACACTGAAAAACTACTTTACACCATGATGGCTGACAATACATTCAGTTTTACAGTGTCTTTCATGTGCTTACAGGAGTGCAACTATTTAGGATCAAATTAGAGAATAGTGTACAAGTATGCAGATGTAAAAACAAGCAGAAAAAATCTCACTGCAAAAGTGAAACTATACAGAAGCACACATCTAATTTTATAAAGAGCATATTCTGTTTTTCTAAGAATAATTTTATCTAGATTCAATCAGCACATACAAGAAAGTAAACAAGTCACCATAGCTTATATCTACTGAAAATTCTGGTGAAAAGGATAAAATACTGGTGAAAAGATTTGGTGAACATTTTCTTACCATGCTGACAGACAAACCTTCAGAAGGAATTAATGCCCTTGTGAATAAAACATTCACTAGGTTAAATTATATTATCATGATGATTAACCACAGAACAACAAAGAGTGGATTACTAAACAGTTAATGAATAATCTAAGCAAAACTGCAATTATTTTGTTTTCTAATATTTTTGTTTGTCTGTTCCTGTAACTTCAAGACGTGGTGCAAATATAGTGTATTTTTGTTTACATCAAGAGGAAATCAATAATCATTACAGTTTGACTTTAAATGTATCTTCTTCTTCCAAAAGGAAGATGAACATACCATTTGTTGACAATAATTATCTGACAATTAAGCAGTTAAGGCCAAAAATCCATCTTGAAGGAAGGTCTTGTCATCAAAAAGAAAATGTCCCCCATATTGCATTACTTAATACAAAATTCAAACTGAGTTGGAAGAAATCACTCAACAGGAAGTAAAGCACAGTAAAACACCCAGTTAGAGTGGAAGCACTGGAGATATTAAACTAGAAACAAATATGCAGGTATGGTAGGTCCTCCAGTTCAAACCTGTGTTTCCTTTCTATCAGAATTGACAGAGCACAGGCTGGGATTCCGCAGATGAAACTGTTGTAGAATATGTAATATCCAACTAATTTCCTGTCAGACAAAAATGCAAGTTATGTACACATTGTGATTTGAGGGAAGAGTCATTATTGTTGATAATCTTCTGCACAAACATGCTATAACCTGGCATAAAGATTAGGGGATGGGTCACAGGTGGGGATGGGGAAGTTAAAATGTCAGGTTTTAGGGATGTTACAATTAACCAACCAAAGGGATACTCATTAAAATAAAAAATTTAACCACAAACACATACAGGTGTGAAAGAAAGCAACACACACAGTGACACCCACACACACACAGAGTGTATGACAGCTGTAGACATCCAGATGCTAAAATTCAATACAGTTCAGGAAACTGAAAATAAATCTGCACAAGAATAAACCTGAATTCTTATAGTAAGTGCTCACTTCTTATACAATATATCTTGACCCAAGCATTAATGAAAACATACACAGTACCATTTTTATTCTTAAACTCTGTATTATAGATTAGACTGGGGGAAAACAAGGCCAGTGAGTGGAAAGATGAGTGAATGATGGAGTGGGTAGGGAGATGGGTTAATGAGTGCTTATAAAAATACAAATAGCAGTACTATTGCCATGGGCTGTAAAATGGATGATGAAACCAAAATCTGTCAACGATTGGTGATAAAACCTCTGTAGTTGAGCAAAAATCAATACATCGTCCTATTTCAATCTCATTTATCATGAGTGTGTGTGAGCATGCCTGATTTCTTTCCAACTACTCAATGTCAGTAGCAAACCCAAATCAGATCATTTTTATCAGCTTCACTGGAAACGCAGCACTGGTAAATGTTTCCTCTCCTCCCAAAGCAGTTATCTCTATGGCACCATATAAATGTCAATAATGGCACCATTTCCTACTTAGGTAGCCAAAGATTTGTATCATAAACAACAGTTGTTTCTGAGACATTAAAATATTCAGCTGAGAAGCGGATGATTTTTTGTTTCTAATCTGAATGAATTGCTCCTTTTTAAACTAAAACATTACACAGCTGGGAGCTAAAATTGCACCATTTTTTAAAGCAATTTTAAAAAAATAAGAGCATAACATTAAATTTATTTACTGTAATAATTTCTTTGTAATCAACCTCAGTTCCTATTTTTTTTTTTTACTACTATAGAATGTTAAAATAGAACTCATTTTTAAATATAAGTGTAATATTTTGTCCAACATTTAATAAACACCCATTCTGTGTGCATATTATTTATTTAAATAAGTCATGCTTTTTTTTTTATTGTCAGCAATAGCACTTTAAATGCTTATAAACCACTGTTTTTGATAAGAGCAATCAATGGCACTATAAAAATCACTGTTTATAATAAAAGCAATGGCATTATAAAGAACCCGCACAACACTGCTTATAATAAGACTAGCATAAAGTGCATGCATATCATTGTTCTTTTCATAAGAGCAATGGAACTATGCTTGCAAATCACTGCTTTTCATGACAGCAATGGCACTATAAACAGCTTATAAATTATTCATTTATGTCAACAATGGCACTATAAAGAGCTCATAAAATAAAGTGCCTGCATATTATGTCTTAGATAATAATGGCAATATAAAGTACTTGCACATAACTGCTTTTGATAACAATGGCACTCTATCTATCTATCTATCTATCTATCTATCTATCTATCTATCTATCTATCTATCTATCTATCTATCTATCTATCTATCTATTTATCTATCTATCTACCTATCTATCTATCTATCTATCTATCCCATACTCTTGTTGACCACTGGGGCACCACTGATGACCTGACAACCAGTTTCAACAGTTCCATTCCATTCTGTACGCTGCTAATCTTACTGTATTGCTCAGTTTCAGTCCTGTATTTCTCTCCTTCGCCCGCCCCCCCCTCCACCCACCACCATGTACAGTACCTTGCATGATTGTCTTGGAAACCCTGTTGATCATGTGACATGCCCATACCATTTCATTTTTTTTTTTCACAATGGCCAACAGCTCTTCATAAGGTCCAATGGTTTGCCTAATTCTGTTTCCCATTTCCTCATTTGTGACATGATCTCTATACGAAATGCCAAGCAACCTTCGAAAGCATCTCATTTCAGTAGCTTGTATCCTCCTTTGATATCCGCTGTGAGGGTTCCATGATTCAAACATATAAAAACACAGATACAACCAAGGAGTGCATCAGCATGATCTTTGAGCTGACTGAGATGTTTCTGACATTGCTCTTAAGTCTTATTGTCAGCGCAATCCTGGACAATATTTCTGATTTTGATCCCTCGTCTGTTATGATGGCTCTTACGTACTTAAATTTATTAACTATTTCCAATTTCTGATCACCAATCATGATGTCATTGCCAATGCCAATGGTGTTGTTGGTCATCAATTTGGTCTTCTCTGCACTGATTTCCATACCAAAAGCAGAAACTGTCCTGTCCAGTTTTTCCACCAACTGAGCTAGCTCCTCCTCATTTTCTACAAGGATATTGTTATCATAGCAAAGCGTAAGTTCGTTACTGTTCTGCCTACAATAAGTTATTTATCAACTCATAGTAAAATAATTATAATAAAATTGCAAACCATTACACAGCAGAATATAATTATAAATCATTGGTTTCTCTGTTTTTATCTCTGAGTATGTTAGATATAGTATGATATTCTATGAATTAATAAATAACTTATTTCAATTTTCCAAAGGGCAGAAGATACTACTGATTTATTTAAATATTTATTATTTACTGATATATTTCCTAAAAATGAGTGCAGTGTCACTCTTGGCTATTTTAATGTCATAATTATGATAGTAAAATTATAAACTTTACTATAAATGTATGTTTAACCTTTTCTGTGAAGTACAAATTAACCCATTTTCATGCTTGTATAATTAGAATTTTCTTATTAATTATTTTAAAATAATGTAATATTAATAAGTAATAACAATTTCACTCATCACTGAATTTGTTTGTTTGTTTTTTAAAATGATTTCAACTTTTGCCTGGACAATGTGCTCAAGTCTGAGAATTACATCTGATGAGTACATTTTGTGATTGTTATGTATGAAGTGTAAATGTTTACTGTGACAATAAAAAAAGTTTGGTCATCACATCTGATGAGTACATTTTGTGATTGTTATATATTATATAAAGTGTAAATGTTTACTGTGAGTGTGACAATAAAAAAAGTTTGGTCATTATATCTGATGAGTACATTTTGTGATTATCATTTATGAAATGTAAATATATGCGGTGACAATAGACAAGTTTGAGCATTATGTATGTACAGTCATTGTATAATATGCCTTGACCATATTCATGGCTGGAGATTACATCTGTATACAAAATAATTTCATACTACTAAGCTGAACCTGTAGAAATTGCTATTATTTTATATTGTGATAAATTTTAAAATAAACTAGTTCATATGTCATTTGAATTATATCATGAATACATGACTGCACATTTGAACAGAAACACTACTTTTACTTTAAAAAACATTTTTCAGTATAATCTTAACGGAAATCATTTTGGAACAAAGCATCATATCAAAATATAAAGAAAGGATATTAAGCATGTTCTTTTGATGTGGTGCATAAAGAGAGGTCTGATTTATTGTTGCAACTGTCTCTGAATAAAATTTATTACAATACTATTAATACTACATTAAGGACTGTATTACTTTATACATATACATATCTATCATCTATTAAAATAATAACAAATATGTTGCAGATAAAGAATGTATTTTAAGAAATTGATATTACCTCCAAACACAGAAGAGTGATATAAAAAGAGTGCCATTTATAGTCAAAAAGACTGAGGACTGTAGGGTCTCAGGCAAGAGTTTCTTTAAATAGTAACTTCGTCCTCTCTTTCCTAACAATGCTGCTATCTGCAAAAAATTTACACATTAACACTTATATATATATATAGCACAATTTGCATCAATACATTCTTTAATTAAAAAAATTAATGATCACAAATGGAATCTCTTAAAATACTCATAATTTTAAAAAATTCAAAACTGTTGTGTTACCCTTTTTTTGTTTTCTAATCTCTCACTGTTTTAGTGTTTAGGTAACAATCACAATGTCAAAATTTTGCACAATATCAAATTTCTTCTTTTCAAACATTTAAAAAATTTTGTGTGAAACAAAAATGTATTACATACAGTAAAATTGTATTGTATACACTATACAGCAAAAATGTATTGTGTATAAAGAAAAAATGTATTGCAAACAGTGAAAATGTAATGTATACAGCAATATATGTATTGTATATTGATTGCAAAAGTGTATTGCATAAAGCAGAAACTTAATGAATACAGCAAAATGTATTGTATACTGCAAAAGTGTACTGTATATAGCAGAAATGTATTGCATGCAGCAAAAATGTATATATAAAAAATATAGTGTATAAAAAATGTATTGAATAATGCAAGCATTGCATATAGCAACAATGTATTGTAAATTGTATACAGCAAAATGTATGCACTGAGCAAAAATGTGTTGCATGCAGTAAAAATGTAATGTATTAAGCAAAGAAGGAGAATACTAGTATACCAATTGCTGTAGTATAATGAAAAAAATTAACATAATGATTGTCTGAAAGTTAGGTCCAAGAAAATGAAGGCTAACTGTTAAGAGTAAATTGCTTACTACAGACAGTGGTTCCAAAACTTTCTTGGCTCACAGCACTTTACTATAATAGGATTTTTTCCACAGCACCCAAAGTCAAAAAACACCTACCAGTTACATTTTGTTAGTACAGTTAGGTATATCTTACAAAGCCCTTGTGAGTTAGCTGCAGCGCACACTTTTGGGAATACTGCCATATCAGATTTTATTTCATAAGTGAGAAAAATCTGGAGGAAAATCACCTACAATGACTTTTTTCAAAATATTTATACATTTTTGTTTACTTCAAAGTATTTATGAACTCATCAGAAATATAAGTAACTATATGTCAAATTATAAGAATGGTTTCACTTAAGTCTAGTATGCTTTATCTGTTGGTGACCATAAGGTCCAGGTGTTTTTCAAGATTTTTCAAGAAAGTCTTGATTGCTAGAAACAAGTAAAGCACAAAAAAAACTTACCTCAAACAACAGATTTACTTATTACAGAATATTCCAACAACAGATTTACTTATTACAGAATGTTCCAACAGGTTCTGCCAGAGTACACACATTAAGTACCCCTGTTAACAATGGCCCAATTAGATTTATATGTGGTATTAACTTTATTAAAACTCGTATCATTTATTTTGAGTGTGAATTAGATAATAATTGTCTTACAAGTTTCAGGCTATTTTCTACTGTTTTCATTAAGCCAGTTTCAAGTCTTTATAACTATAAGTGTGAAAAATATAGTGAAAGCAAATTTGGGAATCTGTACAAATTCTTCCCATGTTCTGTTTCTTTCATTCTAGTTTTGCTGTCAAGATAATGGAAGTTAAAACATATTAATTCACAGATAAGAAAGCATGTTGATATTTTCCTACAATATATTAAGTGTTTACTGCATGCAATTATATATTAGCCTTAATCAGTAATGTATATATATATAAAAAAAAAAACCTCCAAGTGTGAATGTGTCTTGGAATTAATTTTATGTTATGGTTAATATACCATGCTATTCCCTTAATACAGCATATTATGTAACTGTCAAAATTATTTATAATGATGAAATGGAAATTGTTCACTCTACTGTCAGGAGGTCAATGGCCTAAAAGACAGCATAAGTTGTCTTAATCTTAACACACACAGACACACACACACAGACATACACACACACACATACATACACACATGCACGCATACACATTTATCTGTTTAACCAGCCAACACTACACCTCACTATTTATATTATACCTACTGAACATATTTTAAAGAACGGTTGATAACATTAATGATAACAATACACCATTACTATTTATCAAATTTGTTAAAGGTAGCATATTTGTATGCATTGTAGCTTGTGTGTGGACTTTATACTAAATTATAGGTTATATAACAACAAATGTGTTGACAGAAAGATTTCCAGAGTAGGATTTTATTAAATCAATACAAACAGAACGATACACGATACTGTAAGTTTGCAAAATATTCACTATACATCTTTTTTCAACAATATTATATAGATGATTTTCTGATCGAAAGATGTGCACTTAAAACTTAGATATAGTTCATTAGTTGAGACAGAGTCGTCTGTGTACATTTTGAATAACTCTACCAACAGTGTCTAAAGGCTGGAGCGAAATGAGAAAACAACATTAATATAAAGACTCACAAAATAAAGTGTGCCATAAATTTTAAGCGCCTCTTTAAAGACATGTTTTGCAACATCAGTAGAGGCTTTCACACAAAACGGAGTCCAACAGTGGCCTAATTCGTAGCATGAACAGTTTAGGTGTACAGGTTTGCTGAAGACCGCCATGATCTCAGCCTCGGAGAAACTGTTATATTAGACCAATCGAAAATTCGTTTACTTTTGCTTCTCCAACAGCCATGTGCGTCCCCGCCCCCATCCCGTCTCCTCAACAATTATGGACTTTGTGCTCAGATTGTATTAAACGATGACAGGCGATAAACAAAGTATACTAGGTCGTTCATATATTGTTTCAACATCCTCTTGAGTTTCTGTGCCTTTGATAACATCTTAGTACTGAGTTAACAACCAGTTTTGATGTTATATAGAGTAATTATGTGCGTTGCTAAGAGCAACTGACGTATTCTGCCACTAGGTCGAATTACCATATGGTACATCTATCTGATTTTTATAAGTATTTGTATGAGACATAAGCAACTTATAATTCAACACCAAGATTTACTGCCCTACAACTACTTATGTAGGATTCTACTATATCGTTTGCACTGTACAGCTGAACTTTATGAGTTGTTGATGTGTACAACTGATAGTGCTCTAGTACTTTTAATTTCAGCACAGATTGGTAGATAGCTATCTCACATATCAGAAACTAAAGAGATATGAGTTAAAGAAAATTCTTTTCTGTCAGTAGAGCTTTTTGTTTGGGGCTTATTTAACGCCTCCTGTTCACCTCTCGTGCTGCATTTAAAAAATGTCTTTTGAAACCTGTTTGTAGGAAGACGCTACAGTTTGAGTATATGTGAGTTCTAGAGGTAGTTCATTCCAGATTACATGACCCTGAAATGAGAAATAAAACTGAAAGTACACCAATACGAGTGACCAAAGGAGAATGATGGGTACATTAAGTATACGAGTGTCAGAAGAAGAAAAAAGAGTAAGATAGGTACACTAAGCATAAGAGAGACAGAAGATCGCAAATGCCAAGATAGGGTGTAGACATGGTTACGATCAGAAAGGTACTTTAAGTCTGTGAAACAGCCAAGTGAGGAGACCTCTCTGCAGCGGGCAGTCTAAGATTCAAGACCAGATAGAAGAGGTTTACAGTAATCAACTTTTGACAACACAAATGGGTGATTTTATGACCTCCGAATGAGAGAAATTTGTCACTAGAATGTATTCGCTTCAGATTTAAACAATGCCCTGAGTTGTACTCAAGATATAATAATATAAAAGAGATGGTTCCAATATAGCTTATTTGTCTCAACTCTACTGCCCTGATATAATGAAAGTGGCAACAACAACAACAACAAAAAAACCATGTAAAATTATTTAATTTTAAATGTTGCATTTGACACAAAGATGATAGAGAGGTGATCTGGCTGGCCTTTGGGGAAGTATATTTAGCGGGTATGTAAATAGCACAATAATACTTAACATTTTTGTAATATAAGTTTAAAAAATATTTATAGACTGTTTTGAAAGTCCATAAGGTTATTATCTTTAATCCTGACATTAGGTCATGCTTCTTTGTGTAGTTAATGTTTTGGTTTGATTTCCTTTTGAAAGAATTCAAACTTAATTCACAAGACTTCACCCCTGCATCCAATTCAGTCATTTTAAACTCAGCAAGTCCATGATTTTGTTAATACTCGGTAAGTCCATGATTTTATTAGCACCCGCTAAGTCCATGATTTTATTAGCACCCTGTAAGTCCATGATTTTATTAATACTCGGTAAGTCCATGATTTTATTAGCACCCGGTAAGTCCATTATTTTATTAATACTCGGTAAGTCCATTATTTTATTAGCACCCTATAAGTCCATTATTTTATTAATACTCGGTAAGTCCTTGATTTTATTAACACTCGGTAAGTCCATGATTTTATTAACACTCGGTAAGTCCATGATGTTATTAATACTCGGTAAGTCTATGATGTTATTAATACTCGGTAAGTCCATGATTTTATTAGCACCCTGTAAGTCCATGATTTTTTATATCACTCAGTAAGTCCATGATGTTATTAATACTCGGTAAGTCTATTGGTAACCAGTCTACAACACAAACCCTATTTATGTGTCTATTGGTAATCAGTCTACAACACAAACCCTATTTATGTGTCTATTGGTAATCAGTCTACAACACAAACCCTATTTATGTGTCTATTGGTAATCAGTCTACAACACAAACCCTATTTATGTGTCTATTGGTAATCAGTCTACAACACAAACCCTATTTATGTGTCTTTTGGTAATCAGTCTACAACACAAACCCTATTTATGTGTCTATTGGTAATCAGTCTACAACACAAACCCTATTTATGTGTCTATTGGTAATCAGTCTACAACACAAACCCTATTTATGTGTCTATTGGTAATCAGTCTACAACACAAACCCTATTTATGTGTCTATTGGTAATCAGTCTACAACACAAACCCTATTTATGTGTCTTTTGGTAATCAGTCTACAACACAAACCCTATTTATGTGTCTATTGGTAATCAGTCTACAACACAAACCCTATTTATGTGTCTATTGGTAATCAGTCTACAACACAAACCCTATTTATGTGTCTTTTGGTAACCAGTCTACAACACAAACCCTATTTATGTGTCTATTGGTAACCAGTCTACAACACAAACCCTATTTATGTGTCTATTGGTAATCAGTCTACAACACAAACCCTATTTATGTGTCTATTGGTAATCAGTCTACAACACAAACCCTATTTATGTGTCTATTGGTAATCAGTCTACAACACAAACCCTATTTATGTGTCTTTTGGTAATCAGTCTACAACACAAACCCTATTTATGTGTCTATTGGTAATCAGTCTACAACACAAACCCTATTTATGTGTCTATTGGTAATCAGTCTACAACACAAACCCTATTTATGTGTCTATTGGTAACCAGTCTACAACACAAACCCTATTTATGTGTCTATTGGTAATCAGTCTACAACACAAACCCTATTTATGTGTCTATTGGTAATCAGTCTACAACACAAACCCTATTTATGTGTCTATTGGTAATCAGTCTACAACACAAACCCTATTTATGTGTCTATTGGTAACCAGTCTACAACACAAACCCTATTTATGTGTCTATTGGTAACCAGTCTACAACACAAACCCTATTTATGTGTCTATTGGTAACCAGTCTACAACACAAACCCTATTTATGTGTCTATTGGTAATCAGTCTACAACACAAACCCTATTTATGTGTCTATTGGTAATCAGTCTACAACACAAACCCTATTTATGTGTCTATTGGTAATCAGTCTACAACACAAACCCTATTTATGTGTCTATTGGTAATCAGTCTACAACACAAACCCTATTTATGTGTCTATTGGTAATCAGTCTACAACACAAACCCTATTTATGTGTCTATTGGTAATCAGTCTACAACACAAACCCTATTTATGTGTCTATTGGTAATCAGTCTACAACACAAACCCTATTTATGTGTCTATTGGTAATCAGTCTACAACACAAACCCTATTTATGTGTCTATTGGTAACCAGTCTACAACACAAACCCTATTTATGTGTCTATTGGTAATCAGTCTACAACACAAACCCTATTTATGTGACTATTGGTAATCAGTCTACAACACAAACCCTATTTATGTGTCTATTGGTAATCAGTCTACAACACAAACCCTATTTATGTGTCTATTGGTAATCAGTCTACAACACAAACCCTATTTATGTGACTATTGGTAATCAGTCTACAACACAAACCCTATTTATGTGTCTATTGGTAACCAGTCTACAACACAAACCCTATTTATGTGTCTATTGGTAATCAGTCTACAACACAAACCCTATTTATGTGTCTATTGGTAACCAGTCTACAACACAAACCCTATTTATGTGTCTATTGGTAACCAGTCTACAACACAAACCCTATTTATGTGTCTATTGGTAACCAGTCTACAACACAAACCCTATTTATGTGTCTTTTGGTAACCAGTCTACAACACAAACCCTATTTATGTGTCTTTTGGTAACCAGTCTACAACACAAACCCTATTTATGTGTCTTTTGGTAATCAGTCTACAACACAAACCCTATTTATGTGTCTTTTGGTAATCAGTCTACAACACAAACCCTATTTATGTGTCTTTTGGTAACCAGTCTACAACACAAACCCTATTTATGTGTCTTTTGGTAATCAGTCTACAACACAAACCCTATTTATGTGTCTTTTGGTAATCAGTCTACAACACAAACCCTATTTATGTGTCTATTGGTAATCAGTCTACAACACAAACCCTATTTATGTGTCTTTTGGTAATCAGTCTACAACACAAACCCTATTTATGTGTCTTTTGGTAATCAGTCTACAACACAAACCCTATTTATGTGTCTTTTGGTAATCAGTCTACAACACAAACCCTATTTATGTGTCTTTTGGTAATCAGTCTACAACACAAACCCTATTTATGTGTCTTTTGGTAATCAGTCTACAACACAAACCCTATTTATGTGTCTATTGGTAATCAGTCTACAACACAAACCCTATTTATGTGTCTATTGGTAATCAGTCTACAACACAAACCCTATTTATGTGTCTATTGGTAACCAGTCTACAACACAAACCCTATTTATGTGTCTTTTGGTAATCAGTCTACAACACAAACCCTATTTATGTGTCTTTTGGTAATCAGTCTACAACACAAACCCTATTTATGTGTCTATTGGTAACCAGTCTACAACACAAACCCTATTTATGTGTCTTTTGGTAATCAGTCTACAACACAAACCCTATTTATGTGTCTTTTGGTAATCAGTCTACAACACAAACCCTATTTATGTGTCTATTGGTAACCAGTCTACAACACAAACCCTATTTATGTGTCTTTTGGTAATCAGTCTACAACACAAACCCTATTTATGTGTCTATTGGTAATCAGTCTACAACACAAACCCTATTTATGTGTCTATTGGTAATCAGTCTACAACACAAACCCTATTTATGTGTCTATTGGTAATCAGTCTACAACACAAACCCTATTTATGTGTCTTTTGGTAACCAGTCTACAACACAAACCCTATTTATGTGTCTATTGGTAATCAGTCTACAACACAAACCCTATTTATGTGTCTATTGGTAATCAGTCTACAACACAAACCCTATTTATGTGTCTATTGGTAATCAGTCTACAACACAAACCCTATTTATGTGTCTATTGGTAATCAGTCTACAACACAAACCCTATTTATGTGTCTATTGGTAATCAGTCTACAACACAAACCCTATTTATGTGTCTTTTGGTAACCAGTCTACAACACAAACCCTATTTATGTGTCTATTGGTAATCAGTCTACAACACAAACCCTATTTATGTGTCTATTGGTAATCAGTCTACAACACAAACCCTATTTATGTGTCTTTTGGTAATCAGTCTACAACACAAACCCTATTTATGTGTCTATTGGTAATCAGTCTACAACACAAACCCTATTTATGTGTCTATTGGTAACCAGTCTACAACACAAACCCTATTTATGTGTCTATTGGTAATCAGTCTACAACACAAACCCTATTTATGTGTCTATTGGTAATCAGTCTACAACACAAACCCTATTTATGTGTCTATTGGTAATCAGTCTACAACACAAACCCTATTTATGTGTCTATTGGTAATCAGTCTACAACACAAACCCTATTTATGTGTCTTTTGGTAATCAGTCTACAACACAAACCCTATTTATGTGTCTTTTGGTAATCAGTCTACAACACAAACCCTATTTATGTGTCTATTGGTAATCAGTCTACAACACAAACCCTATTTATGTGTCTATTGGTAATCAGTCTACAACACAAACCCTATTTATGTGTCTATTGGTAATCAGTCTACAACACAAACCCTATTTATGTGTCTATTGGTAATCAGTCTACAACACAAACCCTATTTATGTGTCTATTGGTAATCAGTCTACAACACAAACCCTATTTATGTGTCTATTGGTAACCAGTCTACAACACAAACCCTATTTATGTGTCTATTGGTAACCAGTCTACAACACAAACCCTATTTATGTGTCTATTGGTAACCAGTCTACAACACAAACCCTATTTATGTGTCTATTGGTAACCAGTCTACAACACAAACCCTATTTATGTGTCTATTGGTAATCAGTCTACAACACAAACCCTATTTATGTATCTTTTAAAAACCGCGCATTCCCAGACAGTCACGCTGCTTTGATTGAAAATACATAATTGAATTAATTGGTCAATATGCAGCATTTCCGTCTCATTTTTTAGCGGATTTGGCCTGCGGCTACAGACAAATTAAACCACAGTTCATGGGACGTCTGCCAACGCGTCATCAAAAGTAAAAATTAAAAATTGAACACAATTTTAAACACACACACACACACACACACACACACACAACGCTTTCCTTATGACTTAATGCAATGAAGGTTGTTTTTTTTTTAAAATAAAAAAGAACGAAGCTTTGAATATTTTTCGATTTTAAAAAAGAAAATGAAATAATGATTGCACGTATTCCGCTTATTATGGACACTCTTTCTCTGTAATCAATTGACCTTCTATAGATTATTGCAAGGTTTCTCAACCGGGGTTCCCGAGAGGTTGTTAGGGATTCAACAAGAGATCGTGATTGGAGAAAAAAAAGCATCTTAGATAAAATATTTCTATGCATTTCTATGAGACCTGAAAATTATTCCATGGGTGCCTCCAGGGTAAAAAGGTTGAGAAAAGTTGGATTATGGACTATAAAGTTGTTTTAATTTTGAAGTGAGCACGGTTGGTATATATATATATATGGTATATGTATTACTACGCAGTAATAAATAGTCCTTTGGTGGAGGTTTCTAGATAGATAGTCTGGTGGAGTACTTTTTCACACAAGACTACTGGCTGGGGCTAGCTTCTACAATGAGTAGCGCGGTGACCACCTAAACAGCAGTAGGCCTACAGGTCGGGGATTTTGTAGCTTCTAGCGCTGAAACTGTCAATTTGGGAAGCAAAAGAATGAGTAGACAACTCAGGAGACTGCTCTGCCAGGCAGCAAATGTCTAGATCCAAATTCATCTGAGTGAGAATGCACGACACGTGTGGAAAGAAACGAGAAGCAAGTCGTTTTTAAAGAGAAGAAAAGAAAAGAGTCCCAAGAAACCCATGGAACTTTCAGGCTTGGAAGATGCTTCAACACTTTGCTGAGATTTCCAACGAGACGAAAGGAAGTCACCCTTGTACATGAGGACCGTTTTGAACTTGAAAACTTCAAAAATGACGTAGACTTTAATGTCCCCGACACGTACTCTTTTCTTATGGATGTTAAAGTTTCTGTTTTTTTAAATGTGTACACTTTAAACTGTTAAAAAGATAGATAGATAGCACAAATGAAACACTTTTTTCTGTAATGGTGATCAATCTCCATTTGATTTCGGCTTATTTACCGGCAAACACGTCCACTGAGCATACAGTTTTAGGGAGCCATAGGAACTTTTAATAGAATTCATGATTGAGCTAAAAATAGACACTTTCTCCATAAAATCAACGTTCTAGTAGTGCGTGACCTCGAAAGAACGCCAGCTTGTCATAATTATTGCCGACTTATTTTATTAAAATTACACCAATCTGTCTAAGTATTATTATTTTTTAACCATCTTTCCTGATGTACTCAGAACGAAAAGTCCAATGTAGAGTGATATAATTATTGTCTTCTCTTGGATCATAAACTATTACTGTGGTAACGTAAACTATATTAATTATTACTGTGGTAACATAAAGCCTACATTAACTATTACTG
The DNA here is from genome assembly GCA_028829895.1 of Sinotaia quadrata. Lineage (NCBI taxonomy): Eukaryota > Metazoa > Mollusca > Gastropoda > Architaenioglossa > Viviparidae > Sinotaia > Sinotaia quadrata. The sequence continues at coordinate 8,385,696 of CM054181.1, read as the reverse complement.
TGGTAACATAAACCTACATTCACTATTACTGTGGTAACGTAAACCTACATTAACTATTACAGTGGTAACATAAAGCCTGCGTTAACTATTACTATGGTAACATAAAGCCTCGTTAACTTTCTCAGTTGTAACTTAAAGCCTACATTAACTATTACTATGGTAACATAAAGACTACATTTACTATTACTATGGTAACATAAAGCCTACATTAACTATCAATGTAGTAACATGAAGCCTACATTAACTATTACTGTCGTAACATAAAGCCTCGTTATTTTTTTCAGTTGTAACTTAAAGCTTCATTAACTATTACTGTAGTGACTATTACTGTGGTAACATAAACCTGCATTAACTATTACTGTTGTAACATAAAGCCTCATTAACTTTTTCAGTTGTAACTTAAAGCCTACATTAACTATTATGGTAACATAAATCCAACCTTAAATATTAGTGTCGTAACATTAAACCTCATTAACCTTTACTGTCGTAACATAAATCCTCATTAACTTTTACTGTCATAACATAAAAGATAAAGCCTACATTAACTATACATATGAATGACTGATCTCTATCCATGTTAAATAATTGAATAGCCAGTCTAACTGGACGCATACGGAATTTAATGTGGTGGACACCAACAATGTATATTATTTTCTTCACTGATTAGGTCAGTGATTTCTCTCCCCACCCCACTTCTCACCACCACCACCACCCGCCCTTTGACTGTTGTGTTGTTATGTCTAGTCATAATGTTTTTTCTCTTCAATTATTCGGTTTAGATCTGAATCTAGTCATCCCACTGGTTTACAGTACATCCAATTGTAAAATATTATATTTTCAGAATAATTTATATTTGAGTAATATTTTATAAATGGTATGGTAGTCTGGGATATGCAACTCTCAATTACTTTATCCATTTGGAAATATGAAAATGTTTGAGATATGATTGAGAAGTGAATCATCCTTTAATACAAAATGCAAATGGCATAAGTACTAATTAATGTTTATATTTTTCTTAAAATATTTAATTTCCTGAATTTAATTAATTGTCCTCACTCTCGCTTTTGAGATTTCTTGTTCAATGAGGATACAGAACACCTGTCAAAATGCTAATTAAGGGTTGCACAGTCCAGTCTAGTGACATTTATGTGATTGTGTTATTAGCACTATGTAGCAAAGCCATCAGATGTGAATTCTATAGGCCTCAGTCATGCATGGGTAGATACCTGTTGCCTGCAACCACTTCTCTGAGCCATTACTTACCCTGTTTAAGTAGAAATCACTTCTCTTAAGTAACTGAAACTTGAAAACACAGGAGCAGAGCTAGCCAGCATTGTCTATGAAAATTCCTAGGACTGTCAGTCCAAAAGACTATCCTTTTAAAAAGACAGACATTTCCCCACTTAAGAAATGGAAATAATAGGAACATATCTCAAGGCCCTTACATCAGCCAGTCAAGTAAAGTTATTCTTTCTTACAATATAACAATGGGAAATAAGTCATTCACATATATATGGCTAGCCAAATTTGAGAACACTGTCTAAAAACACATCCTGATTTTGAGGTTAGAGTCAGTAAGCAGCATATTTTTGTATGTGTCAAAATAGTTAATATCTTTGTGTACTTAGAAAGTTATGGCAGCCATTCACTTGGTGGTGAGTTAAACTGACTGGTTGACAGAGAATGGACTTAGAAATATTTCATGCATTTTCGGTATTGATATGATATACTCGAGTTATATGTAGAGTTGTACTTTTGGTTGACTTTTATTTCTACAAGTGTTTTTAACTAGGCTGTTTACGTGTAATTTGTTAGGCACATGACATTGTTTGATATGCTGTATTTTGCTGTGCGTGTATGGGGCTAATGAATGCTGTTGCAGAAAATTGTAAGTTGAGACTGGAATATAAGAAAAAATGGAGTTATAAATTGACAAACTGGAAATTTAGGTTTGCTCCTTAATTATATTTTGCTGTGAGCAAGTAGCCTTTCTAGTTGTCTATTTTCACATGCTAAATGAACCTCCTGGTTTATTGTTTGTAAACACCTATGACAGACTCTGACAAAGGTGGGAATGGCATGTAAGTGTAAGAACTCACTGCATTCTACTGAAGTGTGGTGACAAGATTTGTTGACTGCCCAAACAATTTCTAGTGTACATAATTTGTTGGATATCACTACATTTATTGTTCAGTTTGAAATAGTTGACATGGCAAAAAGAAGCAAAATCTCTGCTAACTAGAAACATGAATAGAATCATAATTTAAACATGTCTGTTTTTCAATATCCGACCACATGCAAATATTATTTTAATTTAATGAAGCATATTTTATGGTAACATTTATTTGATATTTGATGTTGAATAATGTTACAGTTTTCAATTAAACATTTGCATGTGTGGTTGATTGATCGCTTCAATGATATCATTTTGCTTTATTCTGCAATAGATTCGATCTTTTTGATAAATCCAATAAAATACACCATATTTATTTTGTACACTTATAAAGAGACTAGGCAATAAAATGCATTCAGTTTGAATACTAGACTAGGCAATAAAATGCATTCAGTTTAAATACTAGATCAGGGTTTCTCAACCCATATTCCAGGAGAGGTCACCTTGGATTCTCTGTGAGATTAAAAAAAAGTTAGCAACATAGATATAGTAAATTTTATGTAGGGGTTCCCTGTGGTGTTCCTTAAGACCAGAAAATTATTCAAAGGGTTCCTCCAGGGTAAAAAGGTTGAGAAAGGCTGGACTAGACAGTAAAATATATTTATTTTTTTCTGAGTATATGTATAAAGACTAGAAGAAAAAACATTTAATATGAGTACATGTTTAAAAAGACAATAAAATACATTTAATTTGTTTGAGTATATGTATAAAGACTAGACAATGAAAACGTTTAATTTGTCTGAGGACAATACAAAGACTAGATAATTAAACATTTTGACTGAGTATATGTTCAAAGACTAGACAATAAATTATATTTAATTTGTCTGAGAAGGCAAAGACTAGACAATAAAACACGTTTAACTTGTCTAAGTACATGTATTAAGACGAGACACTAAAATTAATTTGTCTGAGTACATGAATAAAGACTAGACAATAAAATATATTTAATGTTTTTTTTTAGTGCGTGTATAAAGACTAGACAATAAAATATATTTAATGTTTTTTTAGTACGTATATAAAGACTAGACAATAAAATATATTTAATGTTTTTTTTAGTACGTGTATAAAGACTAGACAATAAAATATATTTAATGTTTTTTTAGTACGTATATAAAGACTAGACAATAAAATATAATCCTCTACTCCTCTTGCATCAACATAAACAAAGATTACGAAAACTTGCACATCGAAAAAATCTGAGGCTAATGTAGGACACTTAGTTTAATGTACCATTTATGTTTCTTTGGATTCACTTACTAAAACATTCACACCAGCTAATTACATGCGAAGACAGGACACATTTCTTTCCTCCTTGTAAATCGTAAACACTAGAAAGGTGTTCTTCAAAACCTCACTCTTTTTTCAACTTTATTTGGTTGTTTCAGAGGGAAATCTTTCTACGATGTTAACTAGGATTTTTCTTGTCTTCCTATTTTACTTCTTTTTCCCTTCTTTTCTCTATTTCTGTTAACTTTATAAGCATAAAACTCTGTTGCCAGATACGATATAAGCGGAAAACTCTATTGCCGGACACGATAACCTAAAGCAGGGGTCGGGAACCTTTTTGTCTGAGAGAGCCATGGACACAACATATTTTGAAAAGTAATTCTATGAGAGCCATACATTATGTTTAAAACTAAAAATTCAAGTAAATGTGTATTTTTGTGTAATTTTCACACTAAAAGTTCAATAATTATGTCTCTAATTCTTTTTAATAACATTATTATGCTGTTGCTAATCAATAATGAGAATTTCTTCCCATTAATGCGACTTCTGGTGCTGCATGGCTTTGCTGATGGCTTTGTAGTCTGGTTGATACGTGGTGAGGTTAAGCTTCATGCAGGCGTTGAGACTTCCATCCGTTAAACGTGATCGCAGGTTGGTCTTAATGTTCTTTAGATGTGAGAAAGACTGCTCGCATGTATACGTAGAGCCAAACATTGTCAGTACAGCAATACTCACACGCTGCAGTGTATGGTATGTGACGGGAAGCGCGTTCCAAGTTTTGACAATCAGCTGGTCTGCGTGTTGAAGTTTTTTAATTTCTGCCCACTTGTGTTGGCTCGCCAACTCTGCTTGCTGTCGTGCAAGTCTTTCCAAATCTTCATTCAGTGACTTGAACTTATTCACCCACATGTCTGAGGCCTTCAGGTCAGCAGCTTGGAGCTCAAAATCTCTGACGGAGACACCGGGGATGCAACTCAGGTCAGTGCTGTCCACTGCACACTCGTGTGGATGGGTGATGAACTTAAAAAGACGGGTGTGCTCGTGAAATTCTCCAAAGCGCGCTTTAAATGACTGCAGGAGATTAGACGTGAAGCCTGCTAGCTGCTGAAGATTAAGATGTTGAGCAGGGTCACTTGATGTGCACATATCTTTGAACTCTCCCAGTTTTTCAAAGTGTAGTAAACGACCTGTTTCAATGTCGGTGATGAAGAGTTCTAGCTTGTTTTCAAATGCAAACACTGCTTGTTGCAGGGATAAGATTGTGTTTCCAACGCCTTGCATTTTCACATTGAGCTGATTTAGATGTTCAGTCATGTCTACGAGATAATAGAACTTCAGAAGCCACTCAGTGTCAGATAACTCGGGATGCTCGACATTCTTCATTTCAAGAAAAGTCCGGATTTCGCTCAGACAAGCCGCAAATCGGCTGAGCACCTTCCCCCTTGACAACCAACGCACGTTGCTGTGCAGAAGCAGACCAGGATAATTATTCCCAACCTCATCAAGCAGTGTTTTGAACTGGCGATCATTTAATGCTCGGGCAACAATAAAGTTGACTACCCGAACCACCAGTGACATCACCTCACCAAGCTGTTCGCCACACATCTGAGCACAAAGCGCCTCTTGATGGAGGATGCAATGAAAGCTTATGATGCGTCTGTTTTCATGCTCACAAAGAAGAGCGACAAGTCCTCTGCTTTTCCCAACCATGCACGGAGCACCATCAGTGCACACCGAAACAAGTTTATTCATCGGTAGATTTTTTTCTTTAGCGAACTCAGTGAAGGACTCGAACAAATCCTGCCCTCTTGTTGTGCCTTTCATAGACAACACAGCAAGACTTTCCTCATGTAGTGTATCACCGACAACATACCTTGCAACCACGCTGAACTGGGATAAATTACTGACGTCTGTTGACTCATCCAAAGCGAGAGAAAAAAACGGTGCCGCATTTATGTCCTTGACTTGCATTGCCTCAATTTGATTTGACATCATAATGCTACGATCGTGAACAGTTCTTGCCGACAGAAGCATGTCTTTTATCCGTTTAATTATTTTGTCCTTATCCGAAAAGTCATCAAAAAGTTCATTGGCAACATCAAGCATGGATGCTTTGGCATACTCCCCATCTGTGAATGGCTTTCCGTTTCTCACAATAGCTAAAGCGCCAGCAAAGCTAGCCGAATTCAAGTCACCTTGTTGGGTCCAAACACGGATTTGATGCTGACTAGCTTGCACTCTTGATAGCAGTTCTTGACATGCTTTCTTCCTGCTGTCTCCCGCAGGATATTTCGATGCAAATGTAGAATGGCGTGTCTCGAAGTGTCGCTTTACATTTGACCGTTTCATAGATGCAATTTTATCACTGCATATTAGACACACTGCAGAACCCGTTCTCTCCACAAAGGCAAATTCCTCTGTCCATTCCTGCTGAAAAGTACGATACTCATCGTTTTTCTTTCTTTTAGCCATCTTGTCAAAAGGGTTTCTAAAATTAGTTAGCTGACCACGCGATTTAAACGAAACTTTCTGATCCGACGACAATCTGTTGTGCGGACCCTTTTGCACATACACACATCAGCCGCTATTTTCGAAAGCTATATATGGCAGCCCCAGTTGAACAATGTCAGATATAGACACAATGACATGTATTTTTGTCACTTTTCCATAGAAATCCACGCTTTTAGTAAGGTTGGACTTCCACCAAGGAACAACTAGCAGTTGAAGTCTGAGTTATAAAGTGAACTCAGGAACCGGCTGCAATGCATAGTTAATCATGTTTCAGACTCGTGTGACAATAATGATTTATATGGGCCTAATAACAGCAGTGTTAATCATTCTTTACAATTTCCACTAACTTACAATTTACATTATGTGAAAATCCAAACATCTAAAATTCTAAATCTTTACAATATATTTCTCCATTAATCCAAAGTTGCTAGTAATACGATTTAACTAATGAATACGTGGCGGGTTTTGACTCTCCCGTGATAACAATTAATCAACGGTAGTTCAATTACATACACGTGGTGTCCTCACCACTACTATAAATGTAATATCGCTGTGCCACTTAGCTTTGTAGAAAATATATTATCAATCAGCAATAAAATGCACAAGAAAATTCTACATACATTCACAATACAAAATATATAGAATTAATTCAACTCAACACAGAGAAATCAAGATATTACCACTATGTTGTGTTCTGATATTTCTCCATTAATCCAAAGTTGCTAGTTATACAATTTAACTAATGAATACGTGGCGGGTTTTGACTCTCCCGTAATAACAATTAATCAACGGTAGTTCAATTGCATACACATGGTGTCTTCACCACTACTACAAATGTAATATCACTGTTACATGCCAGCATTTATTTAAAGACCCTGCTCCAGAATTAAGATTTAGATTAATTAAATTTCAGGATTTAGATTAATTAAATCTCCTCGCTTATTCTGAAACAGCCTGGCTGCCCAGATTTATCCTTCAGTCTGACTAAATTTAACCTCGTAGTTAGGACACGAAATTCAGTGACAGATAAACCTGTGTGACTTCACATTCAATAGTTTGAATATAATAATGAAAATACAATCAACATCACGCTCATGCGTGTTACAATTAAAATGCGACATTGCTTACGCAAGAGAATTTAAATCATTCAAAGAAAACATTTAGATTTTAGATTTTAGAAAGTGAATATGAATTAAAATCACGCACATACGCGTTACAAGTATAAACGCGATTATACACATTGTTTACAAACTTTACATCAAGGACTCTTTACATAAAAATAATCATATGAACGTGCACCAACGTTCTGTGGTTACAATTCCGTTAATTTAGCATTATAAACCATTGTCTCACAATTCGACAATTACTGTAAAGAATGTAATGTTTCTAGTTTAGCCATACTGTTACCAAGCCACGTGTCTAGAGAAGGTTGCAGTAAAGATATAATTTCTACATTAACAATCTCGCACATTCACACAATGATAACTTAAATAAAATGCAAGTTATAATTTAAGAAATTGATGTGTTTACCTTGTTCAATACACGAAGGTTATCGACACAGCAGGTTAGGCTTATTGGCTGATTGACTCGCGGAATAATTTGTGCCGCCGGACAACGTTCCAAAGCGGTTGTTCCTCGCAGAGTACCGATTAACATTCAAACCTGGTTTATAAAGACTCGTGAATTCGGACAGAGAACCGTCATGTACGCACGTAGCGCTTGGGTGGTCCAGCTGTGCGTGCAATGTCCGTAGAAAGGGTCAGCCATGCCGCGCGCTGACACGGTCGTAAACCACGGACCCTAAAAGTGCCAGCTATCGGAGACTGGCAAGTCCGAGGAAGTAAGTATAATTTGCCCCGACCCTATTACAATCGCTGTGCCACTTAGCTTTGTAGAAAATATATTATCAATCAGCAATAAAATGCACAAGAAAATTCTACATACATTTACAATACAAAATATATAGAATTAATTCAACTCAACACAGAAATCAAGATATTACCACTATGTTGTGTTCTGATAGATCCGGTCCTAGTAATGAATGGACGCTCTAATTTTATCCATGTAAATCGAGTGCAATGCAAGTGTGCGTCTAACATGGCCCGTTCATTCAGGGGTCTATAATGAATGAAAGTAGAGGTCAATTCACAACTTAGCGCTACGTCACATTATCTGAAAACAAGTGACCGTACATGGATAGTTAGTATCCGACTTTTGATGCGACCTTCACCTCTGGTTTTAGCCTGTTTCTCTGAAGGAGTAAACAAGGTATTTCATCAGTCTCTAAGCCTAATCACTAACGGATGTCTCTTTATGGAGGCGTAAGACTGGGAAAACTCAGTTTTTTTTTTTATAATCAAACATTTGTCTGAGAGCCAGTTGCAGCCATCAATAGAGCCACATATGGCTCGCGAGCCATAGGTTCCCGACCCCTGATCCTAAAGCATTTATTGGAAACACTGCTTATGGAAAATTAACTACAACAAGTTTCGACAATCGACCGTCAAAGATATGCTCGCTGCATGATTCACTTTGGAGTTCAAGTGAGAACGTCACTCCAACATAAGCCATGTTAATTGAGTGCTCGCCCTTTACGATGGACGGCACGTGATTAAGTTAATGCAGTGGCGGCACGACTTTCTACTTGAGGATCGTTGTTGAGTGGCCAAGCAGCTCCCTCGAGCTTATCAAACGAAGAGATAGAGGTGAAAACGTCACACGTACCGCGGCTTTTGGTGTAAGTGTAGAAACGTTTGCCTTTTGCTTAGTGTCCGTTAGGGGCGCTGGGGAGCGTCCGTAAGCGTGTGGTAATTGACGTTGAGATTACCAGTGGGATGTCAAAAGCGCTGGAAAAAGTATTTAAGAGTTTATTTGCATTTAATATTGATTGAGAGATCTTCAAATGTCAGTTGATGCCGTTTTCTTCTGGTGCTGTCAAATATAGCATTCACTGCCTCTCCCGATTTACCTGGTGTTTGGTGGGGTTGATATCAGGATTTAAACAAACACTATTAATAAGTGTGCATGATATGCAAACTATATGAATGAAACTTTGGGAATATTTGATAAAAGAACCGTTATTTGTTACGAATTACTTACAGATACGTGGGATTTCTTTCTTTAATAATTTATAATTGACTAACAGTCATGATTCTGGTGTGTGAAAAATTAAATTCAACTTGTTTCTTTTCAGAAAGTGCAATGCAGATGTAGTGAGCCAGTACGTGTCCTGTGAGATTAAAATCAACAATTTAGTCGGCAGTTAAGTCAGCAAATACATTATTTCCATTCTTGATATGAAGATAGAAAATGTGTACATCCAAGAAAAAGTATTAAGACAGCAAAATATGACATCTTATTAGGCCAACTGAGGCTACAAAGCATTTCGTTCAAAATCGGTTATTAAAACAGCATAACAATAACTCAAACAACAGTTGTTGCAACAGCAAGTCATTATTTTAAACAGCAGTTATTAAAACAACAAAAGCTTTTAACAAAACAATATTTATATGGTTATATGTTATATGGTTCTACTGTGTTAATGGTTGCTGTTTTGCTGTAAAGAGTTGTTATTTTAATAACTAGGTGTAAACTGTTGTTTTCTTGTAAGATTTTGCTCTCTTAAGAACTTTTGTTTGCTCTCTTATAAGAGAACTAACAGTAGTCGTGGGGAAAATCGCTTAATAATAATGATGATGATGATGATGATGTCTCGATAGTCCAGTTGTTAGAAGAGGACAACCTCACACAGAAAGTTAAGCTACCTGAGCTGTGTCAACAAACATGGATGAATGACAACTTCAAATCCCATCTCTGGACTATTGAGGGAGTGAAAAGCAGCTCCCTCCAAACTACACTCACACCCATCCCATTCATGATGGAGAAAACAAAATTTGATTCTATACCGGATCAGACGTCGCCCGGGTTAACAAGGTCAGCGCTAGTCACTGATGTTTCAGGGAATTCTAGCGAAAAATGGGCTACTGAAACGCAAGAGAAAACTAGGAGGAGATGGACCAGAGAGGAAAACATACAATTAATGGTCTCTTACTATCATAGCCAACCTACAGCAAGAGGATATTGAAAAAGGTTGCATGAACTCTGGCTCACGCACCATCCAGATAATATTATAAGTGAACAGTGGCTCCTGGACCAGGAGAGCGTGATCATGCAAAATAGCTTTCTTACAGCCCTAGAATTACAAAAGATAGAATAACAACAAACCAATACTACAACCCAATGCGCTGAAATAGAAGACAATGAAACTTCCACAACCTCACAACAGTCAAATTCAGTTGATTACCAAAAACTTCAAGCGACTTCACTGAAAAACAACAATGCTTGTCAGAAAACATAAAAGGTTTCGTGGTCAAAATAAGACACATGAAGGCAGAACCCCAACAGGAAGGCTGCAAAACAACAAAGTTTTAAGGAATGCAATTCAGAATGCAAATGAAGTACTAAAACATATTCCCACAGAAGATATGACAGAAACCAACAGTCTAATATACGCCACTGCAAAAGTAATTGAAATATATACAATACCAGACACAGTACAAACAAAGAATCTATCAGTACCATCATGGAAGAAAAGAATAGAAAAGAAATAGAGTGTACTAGGAGAGAAATAAGCCAAATGACAGAAGCAGCACGAAATAAGGGAAAACTGAAGGCAACATTAGTCAACAAATACCACTACAGAAACATTAAGATCACAATAGAAGATGCAAAGCAAAGACTTCAAAGGTTCAGTCACCATCTGAAGAGATATATGCAAGAGGTCAGCAATTCCAACAGAACAAAACATTCAGAACTGACTCTGGGAGACTATATCAAGACCTTAAAGAAAATTCCAGAGCTGAACAACAAATGCCAAACATTCAAGACACCAAGACCTTCTGGGAAAACATTTGGAGCAACCCAAATATACATAACTCCTCAGCCTGATGGATTAAGGAACTGAAAGATGATCATAATGATATACCTGAACAATGCAACGTCACAATCACTGAGAAAGACATCAAGAAGAAGGTAAGAAAGATAGCAAACTGGAAAGCCCCAGGCCTAGACCAAGTACAAATATTCTGGTTGAAACATCTTACCTCCTTACATGGTAGACTTGCTGAACAACTACAAACCAGAACACTTGCCAGTCTGGATGGTAACGGGAGAAACAAGTCTGATTATGAAAGATCCAGAGAAAGGCACAAACTCAAACACCTATCGTCCAATCACATTCTTATCAACTACCTGGAAGTTACAATCATGAATTATATCTGACAAAATCATGACTCACCTTGAAGCAAACTTTTAACCAGTGAACAAAAGGGTGCTAGACCAGGTAGCAGAGGAACAAAAGACCAATTGACAATTGATAAGGCAATGGTTACTGACAGCAAGAAACAAAGAACAAATCTTTCAATGGTATGGATTGACAATTAAAAGGCCTATGACTCAGTTCTACATTCATGGATACATGAGACATTGAACATAAACAAAATAGCGCCATTAGTACAGAACATACTTCAATAATCAACAAAAAACTCGCCCTCACCTGCAACAACACATAAATTGTAGATACAACAATAAACTGTGGAATCTTTCAATAATTCCCTATCACCACTGCTGTTCTGCATTGCTCTAAAGTAGTCTAAATCGTCTCAGTCAAATCATCCAGAAAAGAGGATTAGGATACAAAATTAAAACTGGACAGCTCATCAGCTATTTACTTTGTATGGATGATCTCAAGCTCTGCAGTAACATTAAAAATGAACGTGACATCACACCGCTGATCGATACAGTCAAGATCTGCATTGAGGACAATAACATGAAATTCGGCCTTGAGAAATGTGGCAGATTTATCGTCCAGAAAGGCAGGATCAAATAACAGAGGGCTGCATGCGACATTGGAAAAATCAATGATGTTACAATGGAAAAAGGATATAAATACCTAGGGATACTACAACTTCAAGAAAATATGCAGAGTGAAGTGAAGTCCAAAGATAAGAGAGAGGGTGAAAAATGGGTTAGACAAGTCCAGAAGTCCAACTGAATGGGGTTAACAAAATACAAGCCCTTAACGCATACGCAATGCCTGTAGTCAGCTACACTGGAGGTATCATAGATTGGACCACAAATGAAATGAATGAACTGGACAGAAAAATAAGAAAACTACTCACAACACACACAGCCTTACACCCAAAGCAGACGTAGACAGGCTCTTTGTATCTATGAAGATGGGAGCCCGAGGTCTCAAGAAAATCAAAGATGTGGTAGAAGAAGTCATTGGTCTTGTGGAGTACTCTTCGGAAGTGCCCACACCCTCCTTAAAACCTTGGATCTCCCAGAATCTTAATTCCGATACCTTGGTTCACAACTGACAGTCAAACTGAACTCGTGGAAAGAGGCATAATAATAGAGGTAATAGTAATAATAATAATATAATAATAGGAGGCAGCAGAAGAGTCCATAACAATAATGGGTATTTATGCGCACAATTTCCCCGAATGCTTACAATCATGGCCGCTGTACTTCTAGAGAGCTACGGAATAAATGAAAATCGATTGGCGCGCCAATATTCGAACTCAAAACCTTCGACGTTGCTACCACTCCCATTAGCTAACACGGAGCCGTTACCGCACCATTATCCTTGTCCGTTAACCACCTCTCCCCAACTTAGACCACGCAACTTACGCATCACCCCTCAATAAATCGTTAATTACCGAATTTGATATTGTTTACATTGTATACGAGAGCGTAAGTCAACATGCAACGGGGAGTAACCGTGATATTTTGTTTTGATTGGCCGTAACGCATCAAGAGCCTTGTTGATCTCGAAGTCGGAATTTCAAATGCCTAAACATAATTTGTCAATATGGTAACACGCTGCAGTGGTCTCCACTGAGGGTTTCATATTAAGGAGGGCTCTCGAGTACAGTTCGAATTCCAACCCAAAAGCGAACCAGACGCGTGTTTGGTTTATCCCCTGTTGGAAAATTCAGAGTCATTTGATCCGGACGAACAAACATGTTTACTCTTAACCGCTGCAAGTTGACTGTGAGCTGTCAGGTCCTGCCAATCGACTGACTGTTATCAATTAGAAACTGAGAATTGTCATTTGTAGCGCGCGCGCGCGCACACACACACAGGGCACACAACTTACAAATACGCACACTCATACAAACATGCACACTCACACTTGCATACATACACACTCACACGTACACACACTCTCTCACACACACACACGCGGGCTGCCACAGACGTAAGGCAAAAGTGCGAGCGAAAAGCTTTAATTCGCTCCGCTAGTAAGCAGTGTTCACTGTCTCGACTGTTTACATTATTGTGCTCTATTTGTCTTAATACACGAATTCGAAAAATTCTTATTTCCTTTTTCACACTTTCGCCTCCACAGCATGGTCTATTCGTTACCATGGCAATGTCTTCATCGCTAAACGCTATGGCCCATTTGCTACAGTACAGCCTGTCTTTTTCACCCTAACACAATGACCTATATTTTCAAAGCAATGACCAAATTGTCATAATGTCATGATCGTATCGCCACAAAACAGTGACTGATTCACCACAATAAAATAACCTCATCTCTACAATTCAGTGATTTATTCTACATAACGCATGACCTATTTATCTCAATGCAATATCCTATACATCTCAATGTAATAACTTATTCTACATAATGCATGACCTATTTATCTCGATGCAGTAGCCTATACATCTCAATGTAATAACTTATTCTACATAATGCATGACCTATTTATCTCGATGCAGTAGCCTATACATCTCAATGTAATAACCTATTCTACTCAGTGCAATGATATCTGCCACTCTCAGAGCTATCACAGAAACCTCTCTATCAGCCAAGGCAACCAGCCAGACAAAAGTAAACAACACAACAACTACGACAGCCTATAGAACAAAGGAGAACAACAACACAGCAACAATGCGTTCAGTGTAGATGCGTTCCGCGCCTCTAAAATTCTACAAAAATGAACCAAAGATGACTTAGCCAACAGGCCCAACCACCCTATTCCCTCCCTCCCCCCAACCACCCTTTCCCCAAAGCAAAATTGGCCCAGGCCGGAAGTGCTTCCCAAATTAATCATCATCGTCGTCGTCATCGTCATCATCATCATCACCACCACCACCACCACCATCATCATCATTATCATAATTATAAGAATCTACTAGACTAAACGCTTCAAAGCTGCTCACACGTCTTCAGATAATTTCAATAAATATTGAAAATACGTCTTGACCCATTTCAATACACAATATTCATAAATATGCTAACAACACGTCTTGACCCATTTCAATACACAGTATTCATAAATATGCTAACAATACGTCTTGACCCATTTCAATACAGGGTATTCATAAATATGCTAACAAAATTCTTGACCCATTTCAATACACAATATTCATAAATATGCTAACAACACGTCTTGACCCATTTCAATACACAGTATTCATAAATATGCTAACAACACGTCTTGACCCATTTCAATACACAGTATTCATAAATATGCTAACAATACGTCTTGACCCATTTCAATACAGGGTATTCATAAATATACTAACAAAATTCTTGACCCATTTCAATACACAATATTCATAAACATGCTGGCAATACTTCTTTAGATCATTTCAATACACGATAGCCATAAACATGTTGACAATACCTTGGAGACAGTTGTGATGCAGTTAAAAACGAAATATTGTAAGGTGACAACAAAAAAATCGATACAACAGTTCAAGTCAACATCTTGTGTGTCTACCATGTGTGTTTAAGAGGGGGGTGGGAGTACAAGTGCATGAGTTGTACTGTGTTGTGAAAAGCTGGTAAATAAGTGTAACAACGGCACATTCCAGATGGGTATTGGTAAATAGATGACATTAAAAAGCACTGTAGCAAATCTACCAAACTGGCCGATCCGGTACAATCTGCTGAGTAACAACATAACACACTAACGGCCGAAGTCTACAACCATTCAGCCATTTGCAAATTATGAAATAAATGAAATCTCTGCATGAATTTTTTCTTACACAAGACTCGACATGTCGTCACGCTCTGATTACTTTCTAGTGTACTTGGTCAAAATCTATTTCTGGGACATCTCGGTTTTATTCAGCCAATGATCTTCTTAGAATACTGTAAGAATCTGGCTGATTTCAAAAGACTGACCAGTCATGGGATATCGCTAAGAGGGGTGAAAATAGTGCTGTGCTTTTTTGCCAATAAGAGATGATTAAAAATAGACTTTTCTCCTGAACAATCACCAAATATAGACGTGAGAAAATAACATTTAATCTTCGCACCAATCAGAGAAGAATAGCACTAGAATCTTTTCTCCTGACCAATCAGTATATACACAAGGGAGAAAATAACACTTAATCTTCGCACCAATCAGAGAAGAATAGCACCAGACTCTTTTCTCCTGACCAATCAGTATATACACAAGGGAGAAAATAGCAATCTTCGCACCACTCAGAAAGACCAGCACTTGTCTCTTTTCTCCTGACCTATCATCGTATAAACAAGGGGAGAAAATAACACTTAATCTTCGCGCCAATCAGAGATTAACATAAGATCTTATTCAAACAAGCGAGATTTAAAAAATATATAATTATTGTTTAATTTTAAGTAAAAATGTAATAAAACTAATCTTAACCATAATCCTAACCCACTGTGTTATCGAATACAGCATACAGTTCAAATACGAAATATGTTAATTAATGGTCGACAAAAACATATAGGAAACAAGTCATTTCTACTGCTAGAGACTTTTTGGAGTCGGTGAATCCCCACATGAATTCAACAAAAACGCCATAAGGGCCATAAGGAACTCTGGACCTTGACCTACCCAAATTCCGTTTCAAGTAATGCGCAGCGCTATCCACTTTCCCAACTTAAAATACAAGTCAAGGTCAGTGATACTTATAAATCCTCAAGATTTTTGTGGTCAACTTCCGGTTCTGTGGATTTGTTACCGAGCAAGTTCATTCGCTTTGAGCCATTCGTTAGAAGTTAGAGATTTTTAGAATCACAATAAAAACATGGTTACTTTGAAAGTAAGATGGGGACCATCAAAAACATATGTTAATGAGATGATTAGATGGGTGAGAATTTTGCATACGCCAGCAGATAACTTTCTTTTTATATGGCGACTGATTCGTTCGTAGAAGTATTTGCTGCAGACGACATTGTTCCTGGACATCTGACCAGAACTCGTGGCTTTTAAATACCTCTTTTTCACAACCAAGCTATAACTCTGCTATAGGCTGTCAAGTATAGGTTTAATACCCATCTTTCACAACCAAGCTATAACTCTGCTATAGGGTTGTGAAGTATAGGCTTTTTAAATACCTCTCTTTCACAACCAAGCTATAACCCTGCTATAGGGTTGTCAAGTAAAGGCTTTTTATCAGTGAAATGGAAAAAAAACACACACATGAACACTCTATTGGGGGGGGGGGGATTTTTCTGCTGCAAATCTGACAACCATTGTCTCTTGAGGTCTGGCTCTAATGGCATTCGATACAAAGTGAAGGGTGCATCACAATGACAGTTGCATTTGATTGGAACATGTTCAAAACAAGATTGATTTAATTTCTCCATTCGTTTTCTCCAGTTTTGTGTACATCCAATCACTGGACAGTGCTTTCTAGTGCTTCTAATGACTGTTTATAGCTTAAACAACAATATTAAATACAAGTGATTCAATGTAAGATTATAATGTGAGCAATGAAAACCGGAATTTTACCACAAAAACAAGTTTTAATAACAGCTCTGGCAGCATGCATACTATTTGGCCTATATGTTCAGGAAAGTCGTGGATACACATCTTGACGTGGAATATCACAAAGGGGTAAAAAAAAAAAAAAAAAAGATAGGGTCCAGCGGTCCAGTATAATAGAGGATGTCTGGGATTCAACCCTTCTTACGATTAAAGTAAACTTAACCTCTGCACAGCTGTACTTTTATTAATCATTACTATTATTAAATAGGGAACGCACAACTTGCACACGTCAGTTTCAAAACACTTGCCCTTCAGCACATGCGCCAACCAGATTAAATGCACATATTACACAAGATCTTTTTGTCATTCATAAATAAAACTAAGTTGTAAATGAATATTTGGAGATATATTTTCATTTAATAAAGGGTTGAAAGTATTTGATTTAGATGTACTCTAACTGATCACCAGTGATGCAGTTGTGTGAGAGTAAGAGTTACTTCCCCTGCAGTGAAAGCTCTACTATGCAACGTCACACTCTCGTCATTTCCTGCTCTCAACTCTGCGCGCCGCCAAGCTAATCGATTGCAAAAGCATTATTGAGTCTCACTGCCTTGTATGCGTACCGCGACAGGAGAAAACGATCTCGTGCGAGACCAGGTGTTCACCGTAATATCTGTGCACGCTCTTGAACGCTCCCCATGAGCGTAAACCCGACGCGCAGATCTAACAGTCTTCGAATTCGTGTTTGATTTGTCTGTGGTTTCTTCAGGCTCGTTCGCATATTGTACGATCGTTAGGCTAGCATCGAGCTTCAGCCGACGTTTTTCTCGTTGCCGACATCACGCAGTATATCGAGCGTGCACGCGTAATGCCTTGCCTGTTTCCCCACCTCCCCTCTCCCCCGGGCTCGTGATGGGTAAACAGAATGTGTGTTCATAACCCTGGACGAAATTTACGCGTCGGAAACAAATGCACAGTATGACAAACAACAGTTACGGATATGATAACAAATGTCGCGCCAGTGGTGGCCCAGCTCAACTATCACGGGAAAGCCATCAATACGAAATGTAAATACTCGGCATTTTATTTTTCTCAAGGAGAAATTCAGAAATGACATTTTAAGTTAGGAAATGACCCGCTAAGTTGGCAAATTACTGCCCAATGACAGTTTAAGTTAGTAAATGACCTGTTACATTATCAAATTACTGTCAAATAACATTTTAAGTTAGTAAATGACCTGTTACTACATTGCTGCAAAGTGACATTTTAAATTGGCTAAATGACCTGTTTAGATAGTAAATTACATTTTAAGTTACATTTAGGCCTACATAAAGTTACATTTTAAGTTAGCAAATGACGTGTAATCTTAAAGGATTGTTTACTTTTTAGAAATATATTTATAGAAGATGAAGGAGACAAGTGACCTGCTGATCTTAAAGGATTGTTTACTTCTTAGAAATCTATTTATAGAAGACGAAGGAGATCATAACAAATAGCACACAAACAAAATTTATTTTTTTCAAGGAATGCGCGCGCTAATTGTTGAAAAAGAATTTTAGGATAAAATTCTAAAAGGTCACATGCAGACCATTGAAACTTTCATGATTATACACCATATTGCCTCTCTTGATTCTAATGCTCTTTACTTATGGAATAGCATTTATTTCCTGTCTTGATTCTAATGCTCTTTACATATGGAACACATATTGCCTGTCTTGATTCTAATGCTCTTTACTTATGGAATTGCATATATTGCTTGTCTTGATTCTAATGCACTAGGCCAGGGTATACGACAGTAAAAGTCCGATCAAAACGTCCACACAAACCCATAGACATAGCAAATTTATTGTATGTATAGATTGCTTGTTGGTCAATTTCTAGAATTGCCATTCAGTGACTAGCAAAGTTGCACGTCTGCTTGACGTGACAAAACTAGTAGATCACTTCTATTAAATTAATGCATAGAATCCATGTGAGTTTTTATGTTGTGCAGAGATTGATGTATTCACTAAAGCCTTGGTAGACAAGCTTCAGTAACCCTTGACATCCTGTGAAAGCAAATTATCTATTCTAGCTAATGTTAAGGGGTTTTGTGACAGTTTTCAACATCTCAAAATCTCTGGCAACTGTCAGAATTATTAAACCATATCTAAATCAACTCCATTCAAGGTTAATCAATTCTTCGTTTGCTTCGTTAGATACAATAGAAAGAAGGGATTAATTTCTCAAGCGATTAACTTCTCAAGAGATTAACTTCTCAAGCGATTAATTTCTCCAGTGATTAACTTTCAAGTGATTGAGTTTTCCTACGAAACATCAACACTATCAAATGACTGGCAGGGGCCCATAACTCGTAGGGCCTATAGCTCGGTTTAACAAACACAATTGTCACTTCTCCTTCTTCATATTATTTGCTATTATTTTTCCCAATCAATTTCTAGAGCCTCCACAATATATTTCTGCTTCTCTGTTCTCTTTTAAATGTGCCTGTTCTTTTATTTTCAGCGTCTGTAGTGCCTCCACAATACATTTCTGCTTCTCTGTTCTCTTTGTAATGTGCTTGTTGTTTTATTGTCAACATTTGGGTAAGGTGATTTTGCATCACAAATACTAAAACTTGCTGGAATAGATAAAGTAGGTAAAAAGTTATTAATGTTGCTCTATTTTCAGAATAAATTCTTTAGTTTCATTAAAGGGATATATAGTAATTCTGCTCGATTGCTGATAGAAATTGGAACAAATTTTGTAAGTGATGGGGAGGTATTCTACATCCAGACGACAGAAATATTACTGGGCGAAAACTATCCATTCTTAAATTTATAACCAAATTGAACTATTATATTAATTTAATAAATTGTAGAGGAAGACATGTGCATTTGAATAAATGGAAATATATGTAGTGTGAATTTGTCTTCGTTTTTATTATATTATGTGGTATTTTATTTATTCACTATGTAATCAATATATAATCACTATGTATATAATTTTCAAGAGAAACCGTTGTGGAAACTACCAAGACAAACGAAAATTTTATAACTATGAATGTAACATTTTGAAATACTATTTTACTCGCAATCTTAATCTATCTTTCTATCCTATTATCCTATCTTTCTATCTTGTCATCCTTGAACAAGAAAAAACAAACAAACCCTACACTGTACTTAATTTAAAATAAGAATGTAGGTTTGGAGGGAAAATCAGGACCACAACCATACACGTACAGACAAACAAACAAATTTTTTCCCGTCTGAAATAAGATCACTATTACACGCAAGCATTCAGAGAGAGAGAGAGAGAGAGAGAGAGAGAGAGAGAGAGAGCTGAAATGAAAACAATAGAAAACAAAACACCACACATGTCAAAGCTGACATGTTTTATCTTGGCAAACTGAAATGGACTTGGTTTTCCGATTGCCCTTTGCCCCTCCCTTTTCCTCTCCAAGTGATGGGCCTGGGATCCATTAGCCAGCAGCACGTGTGGGGCGTTTATCGCATTATTACCGAACGCGCGTCGCTGCGCAGGTGACGATTCCGTACGTTGCGCATCGGCTTCCGACGACCGCCTCATAAAGTCATGTGCGTCTTTGCATCTTTAGTCTTCCAATAATCATTTTTACCTGTACATCCAGAAGTCTGCTAACCATCACCATTACACCAGGAAGGATAATTGTGTTTAGACTTGCGGCACAAAAGAGCGCGCATTAGTTTGTCGTGATTTATTCTGTAAAGCAGACAATTACTGATTATTTAGACCCGTTCCCTTGTCCTGGGTTTCCTTTTAGATACAAGCTCTCCACTGCCGAGGAATCAACGCTGGACTCTCATGTTGCAAATGTAATGAAAGACGGTGGGTAGTGGGAGTGTGGAAATAACATAAAGTTTGATGTGTACACAGCTCTGAAAGACAGCATGACACTTCTGATTGTTGTAGTTTTTAAATCATTTTCTTTGTCGGCATAGTAAATAATATGCAATGTGTTGTATGGTTGTCCTACATTTATAAACTTGTATATGCTGTTCTTGTCTATTATTTGTGGGTATCTGCTTAATGATATCCATTGGTTTACTCTGTTATATGGTGAATTGATAAATGGTAATCGTGTCTGTTATACAGTCACTTGATAAACGAAATCCAGCTGTCCTATCGGTATATAGTCACTTGATAAACGAAATCCAGCTGTCCTATCGGTATATAGTCACTTGATAAACGAAATCCAGCTGTCCTATCGGTATATAGTCATTTTATAAACGATACCCAATATCTAATTTTATTTCAAAATTTCCTGTTTGGGGGTTTTTGGGGGTGAGGAAAAACCAATGGTATCCAGTATTCCTATCTGCCTTTACATAAATGATACATATCCAATATTTCTGTCTACGTTTGTTGGTGTTAATAAACAGATAACAATATCCAACATTCCATTTATTATTTTATATGTTGATAAATGGTACGTAGTGCTCCTTTGTTGATAATTATCACATATGCTTATTTTGAGCCATGTTCTGGGATGTCTACATGAGCCATACATTTCTGTGTCCGCATGAGCCATGTTCTAGGACAGGGGTCGGGAACCTTTTTGTCTGAGAGAGCCATGGACACAACATATTTTGAAAAGTAATTCTATGAGAGCCATACATTATGTTTAAAACTAAAAATTCAAGTAAATGTGTATTTTTGTGTAATTTTCACACTAAAAGTTCAATAATTATGTCTCTAATTCTTTTTAATAACATTATTATGCTGTTGCTAATCAATAATGAGAATTTCTTCCCATTAATGCGACTTCTGGTGCTGCATGGCTTTGCTGATGGCTTTGTAGTCTGGTTGATACGTGGTGAGGTTAAGCTTCATGCAGGCGTTGAGACTTCCATCCGTTAAACGTGATCGCAGGTTGGTCTTAATGTTCTTTAGATGTGAGAAAGACTGCTCGCATGTATACGTAGAGCCAAACATTGTCAGTACAGCAATACTCACACGCTGCAGTGTATGGTATGTGACGGGAAGCGCGTTCCAAGTTTTGACAATCAGCTGGTCTGCGTGTTGAAGTTTTTTAATTTCTGCCCACTTGTGTTGGCTCGCCAACTCTGCTTGCTGTCGTGCAAGTCTTTCCAAATCTTCATTCAGTGACTTGAACTTATTCACCCACATGTCTGAGGCCTTCAGGTCAGCAGCTTGGAGCTCAAAATCTCTGACGGAGACACCGGGGATGCAACTCAGGTCAGTGCTGTCCACTGCACACTCGTGTGGATGGGTGATGAACTTAAAAAGACGGGTGTGCTCGTGAAATTCTCCAAAGCGCGCTTTAAATGACTGCAGGAGATTAGACGTGAAGCCTGCTAGCTGCTGAAGATTAAGATGTTGAGCAGGGTCACTTGATGTGCACATATCTTTGAACTCTCCCAGTTTTTCAAAGTGTAGTAAACGACCTGTTTCAATGTCGGTGATGAAGAGTTCTAGCTTGTTTTCAAATGCAAACACTGCTTGTTGCAGGGATAAGATTGTGTTTCCAACGCCTTGCATTTTCACATTGAGCTGATTTAGATGTTCAGTCATGTCTACGAGATAATAGAACTTCAGAAGCCACTCAGTGTCAGATAACTCGGGATGCTCGACATTCTTCATTTCAAGAAAAGTCCGGATTTCGCTCAGACAAGCCGCAAATCGGCTGAGCACCTTCCCCCTTGACAACCAACGCACGTTGCTGTGCAGAAGCAGACCAGGATAATTATTCCCAACCTCATCAAGCAGTGTTTTGAACTGGCGATCATTTAATGCTCGGGCAACAATAAAGTTGACTACCCGAACCACCAGTGACATCACCTCACCAAGCTGTTCGCCACACATCTGAGCACAAAGCGCCTCTTGATGGAGGATGCAATGAAAGCTTATGATGCGTCTGTTTTCATGCTCACAAAGAAGAGCGACAAGTCCTCTGCTTTTCCCAACCATGCACGGAGCACCATCAGTGCACACCGAAACAAGTTTATTCATCGGTAGATTTTTTTCTTTAGCGAACTCAGTGAAGGACTCGAACAAATCCTGCCCTCTTGTTGTGCCTTTCATAGACAACACAGCAAGACTTTCCTCATGTAGTGTATCACCGACAACATACCTTGCAACCACGCTGAACTGGGATAAATTACTGACGTCTGTTGACTCATCCAAAGCGAGAGAAAAAAACGGTGCCGCATTTATGTCCTTGACTTGCATTGCCTCAATTTGATTTGACATCATAATGCTACGATCGTGAACAGTTCTTGCCGACAGAAGCATGTCTTTTATCCGTTTAATTATTTTGTCCTTATCCGAAAAGTCATCAAAAAGTTCATTGGCAACATCAAGCATGGATGCTTTGGCATACTCCCCATCTGTGAATGGCTTTCCGTTTCTCACAATAGCTAAAGCGCCAGCAAAGCTAGCCGAATTCAAGTCACCTTGTTGGGTCCAAACACGGATTTGATGCTGACTAGCTTGCACTCTTGATAGCAGTTCTTGACATGCTTTCTTCCTGCTGTCTCCCGCAGGATATTTCGATGCAAATGTAGAATGGCGTGTCTCGAAGTGTCGCTTTACATTTGACCGTTTCATAGATGCAATTTTATCACTGCATATTAGACACACTGCAGAACCCGTTCTCTCCACAAAGGCAAATTCCTCTGTCCATTCCTGCTGAAAAGTACGATACTCATCGTTTTTCTTTCTTTTAGCCATCTTGTCAAAAGGGTTTCTAAAATTAGTTAGCTGACCACGCGATTTAAACGAAACTTTCTGATCCGACGACAATCTGTTGTGCGGACCCTTTTGCACATACACACATCAGCCGCTATTTTCGAAAGCTATATATGGCAGCCCCAGTTGAACAATGTCAGATATAGACACAATGACATGTATTTTTGTCACTTTTCCATAGAAATCCACGCTTTTAGTAAGGTTGGACTTCCACCAAGGAACAACTAGCAGTTGAAGTCTGAGTTATAAAGTGAACTCAGGAACCGGCTGCAATGCATAGTTAATCATGTTTCAGACTCGTGTGACAATAATGATTTATATGGGCCTAATAACAGCAGTGTTAATCATTCTTTACAATTTCCACTAACTTACAATTTACATTATGTGAAAATCCAAACATCTAAAATTCTAAATCTTTACAATATATTTCTCCATTAATCCAAAGTTGCTAGTAATACGATTTAACTAATGAATACGTGGCGGGTTTTGACTCTCCCGTGATAACAATTAATCAACGGTAGTTCAATTACATACACGTGGTGTCCTCACCACTACTATAAATGTAATATCGCTGTGCCACTTAGCTTTGTAGAAAATATATTATCAATCAGCAATAAAATGCACAAGAAAATTCTACATACATTCACAATACAAAATATATAGAATTAATTCAACTCAACACAGAGAAATCAAGATATTACCACTATGTTGTGTTCTGATATTTCTCCATTAATCCAAAGTTGCTAGTTATACAATTTAACTAATGAATACGTGGCGGGTTTTGACTCTCCCGTAATAACAATTAATCAACGGTAGTTCAATTGCATACACATGGTGTCTTCACCACTACTACAAATGTAATATCACTGTTACATGCCAGCATTTATTTAAAGACCCTGCTCCAGAATTAAGATTTAGATTAATTAAATTTCAGGATTTAGATTAATTAAATCTCCTCGCTTATTCTGAAACAGCCTGGCTGCCCAGATTTATCCTTCAGTCTGACTAAATTTAACCTCGTAGTTAGGACACGAAATTCAGTGACAGATAAACCTGTGTGACTTCACATTCAATAGTTTGAATATAATAATGAAAATACAATCAACATCACGCTCATGCGTGTTACAATTAAAATGCGACATTGCTTACGCAAGAGAATTTAAATCATTCAAAGAAAACATTTAGATTTTAGATTTTAGAAAGTGAATATGAATTAAAATCACGCACATACGCGTTACAAGTATAAACGCGATTATACACATTGTTTACAAACTTTACATCAAGGACTCTTTACATAAAAATAATCATATGAACGTGCACCAACGTTCTGTGGTTACAATTCCGTTAATTTAGCATTATAAACCATTGTCTCACAATTCGACAATTACTGTAAAGAATGTAATGTTTCTAGTTTAGCCATACTGTTACCAAGCCACGTGTCTAGAGAAGGTTGCAGTAAAGATATAATTTCTACATTAACAATCTCGCACATTCACACAATGATAACTTAAATAAAATGCAAGTTATAATTTAAGAAATTGATGTGTTTACCTTGTTCAATACACGAAGGTTATCGACACAGCAGGTTAGGCTTATTGGCTGATTGACTCGCGGAATAATTTGTGCCGCCGGACAACGTTCCAAAGCGGTTGTTCCTCGCAGAGTACCGATTAACATTCAAACCTGGTTTATAAAGACTCGTGAATTCGGACAGAGAACCGTCATGTACGCACGTAGCGCTTGGGTGGTCCAGCTGTGCGTGCAATGTCCGTAGAAAGGGTCAGCCATGCCGCGCGCTGACACGGTCGTAAACCACGGACCCTAAAAGTGCCAGCTATCGGAGACTGGCAAGTCCGAGGAAGTAAGTATAATTTGCCCCGACCCTATTACAATCGCTGTGCCACTTAGCTTTGTAGAAAATATATTATCAATCAGCAATAAAATGCACAAGAAAATTCTACATACATTTACAATACAAAATATATAGAATTAATTCAACTCAACACAGAAATCAAGATATTACCACTATGTTGTGTTCTGATAGATCCGGTCCTAGTAATGAATGGACGCTCTAATTTTATCCATGTAAATCGAGTGCAATGCAAGTGTGCGTCTAACATGGCCCGTTCATTCAGGGGTCTATAATGAATGAAAGTAGAGGTCAATTCACAACTTAGCGCTACGTCACATTATCTGAAAACAAGTGACCGTACATGGATAGTTAGTATCCGACTTTTGATGCGACCTTCACCTCTGGTTTTAGCCTGTTTCTCTGAAGGAGTAAACAAGGTATTTCATCAGTCTCTAAGCCTAATCACTAACGGATGTCTCTTTATGGAGGCGTAAGACTGGGAAAACTCAGTTTTTTTTTTTATAATCAAACATTTGTCTGAGAGCCAGTTGCAGCCATCAATAGAGCCACATATGGCTCGCGAGCCATAGGTTCCCGACCCCTGTTCTAGGATATCTTCATGAGCCATATTCTAAGATGTCTGCATGAGCCATGTTCTAGGATGTCGGCATGAACCATGTTCTAGGATGTCTGCATAAGCCATGTTCTAGGATGTCTGCATGAGCCATGTTCTAGGATGTCGGCATGAACCATGTTCTAGGATGTCTACATGAGCCATGTATTTCTGTGTCTGCATGAGCCATGTATTTCTATGTCTGCATGAGCCATGTATTTCTATGTCTGCATGAGCCATGTATTTCTATGTCTGCATAAGCCATGTTCTAGGATGTCTGCATGAGCCATGACTTTCTATGTCTGCTTGAGCCCTGTTCTGAGATGTCCGCTTGAACCCCTCCAGGTAAGGTGTCTACATAAGCTGAAATAAAGACAATGTAACTACAACCAAGAGCGTATTCCTCACTGTCGATGTGGCTGTCGTTCATCATCATCACTCATTAATTATCATTGTCCATTTTATGATCCGAACCAAAAATCTTCGATCATTACAATACCATATACCTGGCAACAAATTAGCATTGCACTTAAGTAGTTCTTATTGTCTCATACATCAGACAACAAAGTGGCTGTGCATTTAAAAAGCTCTTATTTGTCTCATACATCAGACAACAAAGTAGCTGTGCATTTAAAAAGCTCTTATTGTCTCATACATCAGACAACAAACTAGCTGTACATATGAGGGATTCGTGTAGAATAATTCATCCGGCACCAAACGAGCTGTACATATAAGGGATTCATGTTCTCACATACATCCGGCACCAAAACAAGCTATACATGCAAGGGGTTCATTTTGTCTCACTCATCCGACACGAAACTAGTTGTACATATAAGGTGCTAATGTCTCATCCATCCAGAAACAAACTAACTGTATATATTAGTTTCATCTGGAATGAAACTAGATGTACACATAAGGGGTTCGTGTTGTCAAATTCATCGAGCACCTAACTAGCTGTATATATATGGGGGGGGGCTCCTATTGTCTCAATCATCCGGCACTAAAATTGCTGTACACATAAGGGGTTCCTTTTGTCTAATACACCTGTCACCAAACTAGCTGTACATAAAAATGTTTCATGTTGTCTCATTCATCCAGCACCAAATTAGCTGTACATCTAAGGGGTTCGTGTTGTCTCATTTATCTGGCACCAAACTTGATATACATATAAGATGTTCGTATTGTCCCATTCATCCGGCACCAATCGAGGTGTACGTATAAGGGGTATTTGTTGTCTCATTCATCCGGAAATAACTAATAGTACATATAAAAGATTCGTGTTGTCTCATTCATCCGGCACCAAACTGGCTGTACATAAAATAGTTCGTGTTGGCTCATACACCTGGCATCGAACCAGTTGTACATGTAAGGGGTGGGGTATTATTAGACTATGCTTGTCTCTTACATACATTAGGCATGCCTTATTATTAGAATGTACTTTTCTCCTACAGTCATTCAGCACACGTTATTATACCACGCCTATCTCCTAGATACATCAGACATGCCTTATTAGACCGTGCTTGTCTCGTACATACACTAAACTTCCTTATCATACAGTTCTTGTCTCCTACAGTCACTCGGCATGCCTTACTAGAATGTGATTTTCTTTACATACATTAGATATGCTGTATTAGACCATTCTTGTCTCCTACATACATTAATCATGCCTTATTAGAACGTGCTTGTCTCCTACAGTCATTCGGCACGTCTTATTAGACTTTGCTTGCCTCCTTCAGTCACTCGGCACATAGTGCTCGTCTCCTAGGCATACCTTACAAGACGTTGCTTGTCTCCTACATTCACTAGACATGCCTTATTGGGCATTGCATGTCTCCTACATACACTGGACATTCCTAATCAGACTTTGTCTCCTACGTACACTCGGCATGCTTTACTAGGCATTGCTTGTCTCCTACAATAACTAAACATAACTTATTAGAACTTGCTTGTCTCCTACATACACATAGCATGCCTTAGTAGGCATTGCGTGTCTCCTACATACACTCGGCATGCCTTATTAGACATTGCTTGTCTCCTACAGTAACTAAACATGCCTTATTAGAACTTGTTTGTCTCCTACAGTAACTAAACATGCCTTATTAGACATTGCTTGTCTCCTACAGTAACTAAACATGCCTTATTAGAACTTGTTTGTCTCCTACAGTAACTAAACATGCCTTATTAGACATTGCTTGTCTCCTACAGTAACTAAACATGCCTTATTAGAACTTGTTTGTCTCCTACAGTAACTAAACATGCCTTATTAGAACTTGTTTGTCTCCTACAGTAACTAAACATGCCTTATTAGAACTTGTTTGTCTCCTACAGTAACTAAACATGCCTTATTAGACATTGCTTGTCTCCTACAGTAACTAAACATGCCTTATTAGAACTTGTTTGTCTCCTACAGTAACTAAACATGCCTTATTAGAACTTGTTTGTCTCCTACAGTAACTAAACATGCCTTATTAGACATTGCTTGTCTCCTACAGTAACTAAACATGCCTTATTAGAACTTGTTTGTCTCCTACAGTAACTAAACATGCCTTATTAGAACTTGTTTGTCTCCTACAGTAACTAAACATGCCTTATTAGAACTTGTTTGTCTCCTACAGTAACTAAACATGCCTTATTAGAACTTGTTTGTCTCCTACAGTAACTAAACATGCCTTATTAGAACTTGTTTGTCTCCTACAGTAACTAAACATGCCTTATTAGAACTTGTTTGTCTCCTACAGTAACTAAACATGCCTTATTAGAACTTGTTTGTCTCCTACAGTAACTAAACATGCCTTATTAGAACTTGTTTGTCTCCTACAGTAACTAAACATGCCTTATTAGAACTTGTTTGTCTCCTCCACGCACTCGGCATGCCTTCATTAATCGTAACTTATAACTCATGCACTTAATGTGCCTTCGTGCACCTCCTTAGATCGTACAATCCCATCCAATTCCAGACATCTACATTGACGTCTCTATTCACGACACCTCGGAAAGCGCCTGGAAACGCTATTGGGCCATAAAACTCCTATTCGCTGAGAAGCACTGGCCCCCATGCCCTTTACGTACGTAATGTTATGGATTTACTCTTGAACGAGGGTCGTTTTATGACGAATTGCCTTTCACCGTCAAGCCGATAACTACAGACAATTAATTCGCCAACGTAAACTTTTGCAAATTCATTTCGGTATCATTGAGCGAAGGCAAAGTTTGTATTAAATCTAGTTTTATTATTATATATTATTTAGCTCAGCGGCCTCCCGGCATTATCCTTCCTATCAATATTAAATAAATAAAACAGTGAATATTGGTTGTGCAAAGATCTGATTGTCATTGCAAAATGCATAAATCAACAGCTGATGATGTTTTAATAATAGTAATAATAATTTTATTACTACTGCAATTACTACTACTAATGTCACCAAACTCTTGACAGTGACGTTTTTAATTCGTAATCAGTTATTAAATCCTTGACACTGAGGTTTGTAGTTCGTAATCAGTCATTAAATTCTTGACACTGAAGTATTTAATTCGTAATCTGTCATTAAATCCTTGACACTGAGGTTTGTAGTTCGTAATCAGTCATTAAATCCTTGACACTGAAGTATTTAATTCGTAATCTGTCATTAAATCCTTGACACTGAGGTTTTTAGTTCGTAATCAGTCATTAAATCCTTGACACTGAGATCTTGTTTGTAAGCAGTCACCAAACCCATGACACTGAGATCTTTAGTTTATAACCATTTAGCAAACTCCTGATGCTGAAGTCTTTGCTTGTAAAGTCACCAAACTCTTGGCATTGAAGTCTTTCATTTATAAACAAGTATTAAAAGCCTTGACGATGAAGTCGTTAGTTTGTAAACAGTCATCATACTCTTGGAACTGAAGTCTTTACCTTATAAAAAGTCATCAGACTCTTGGAACTGAGGTCTTTACCTTATAAAAAGTCATCAGACTCTTGGAACTGAAGTCTTTACCTTATAAAAAGTCATCACACTCTTGGACCTCAGGACTTTACCTTATAAAAAGTCATCACACTCTTGGAACTGAAGTCTTTACCTTATAAAAAGTCATCACACTCTTGGAACTGAGGACTTTAGTTTGTAAATAGTCACGTTCTGTGACATTGAAGTTTTTAGTCTCACACTAGACCCTTAACAGTGAGGTTTTAATTTGTGTAAATAACCACAAAACCTTTGTCACCGAGACAGTCACAAAACTGTTGACCTTGTGATCTTTATTTTGCAAATGGACTCACACCCTTTGACATTGATTTGATTTCAGTATGTCACCAAGCTGTTGCCACAAAATCTATTGTTTGTAAATACTTACAAAACTCTTCTGTGGCAGAGTAAATTTACCTATCCCTATTTCTAGACTTAATTATTATATAAACTGTTAAATTGTCAAAGTAACCCGACCTTGGGCATTCCTTAGGATGGTATTTTTGTAAGTGTCAGAGTTGGAGTAAACTATTGCATATAGTGCCAGACACTGGCCTGTATTACTAACATATCACAGTTTACATTCCTGCTCCCGGAATTACATGTTCGGGAAAATCTGACAGGAAACAGTGCAGTCTAAAAGTTACAAAAATAACTATTGAAATCCACTTCCTGGAAATTCTGCAGAAAATTAACTTCCTGTCAAGTTGAAGAGTCAATTTCTGGATGCAGAGTGATGAAATATTCTATAGAATGGCTCATAGAATCTGTTTAGCTGAGGTAAGAAGTCGACGGACAGCCATCTTTACTGACACGTAAAGATATCAGACATTGTAGTTAAGAATAGTTTTTTTGCATGTTCATCAGATGTCTTCCTTGTCCAATCACCGTATTCAGATAACTAACCAGTTGAAAACAATATTAGAGTTCAAAGTGCTCCCGAACATGCGCACTGAGTAGCGAAATCGAGATGACAAAGTTCTGCGCAAACACACCCGTTTCCTTCTTTACACTTCATTCATTAGACACCCCGCCGCCACCCCATTACACTTACAAGCAGCTCTCCAAAGTTATATTATTTAATGACCAGAATTAAAAGTAAGAACTATAGTTATTTGTTAGATTGTTTCGTTTTATTCGAATGTAACTTTATTCATCACAATGTCTGCCACTAGATGACTTCATCAAGGTTACCATAGAACATGGAGTGAATAAAGAGGAGAATAACTTGGACACTCATCCCTCCTTTTACCGCTCTGTGATCTACTCCTACCTCTACTTCTTGCACACTTCCCCATTGCGCCATTCCACGCTTTCACATTTTATATTTGACCTGCACGACATCCCTTCCATTATCACTCTCGTCACCCTATCTCGATAATCTGCAGTGCGTTATTTTTCTGTATGTTTTTAATCTCTCCTTTTTAAAATATACTTTAGTTTCTGCGCTGTGTCTTGTATTTCTCTCCCGTATTTTTCATCTCTCTATCTATCTCCTTTCCACCCTATTTCAATTTTTATCTCTCAGAAGCACTCTTGAACAGTATCTGGAAACAAGGTTCCCTTCAAAATCTGTCAGCCAGCGGTTGAAATTTCAAGCTAAGCTCGCCACAGAATAGAAAACACACTCACTCGACCTTGGTAGGCGGTTTGTCAGGGCCTGATACTGGAGTGAAGGGCCTTGGTAGGTGCGCTCGTAGGGCCTGGCTCACTAGAGTGAAGGGCCTTGGTAGGCGCGCTGATAGAGCCTGGCACACTAGAGTGAAGGGCTTTTGGTAGTCGCTCCGATAGGCCTGGCAGTGCATTTGAAGCTTAAATGTGTTTTCCAGACGTCGTGTCATTAGCAGTTTGATTTATGTCCGACGTTGGCTAGTACACATGCCAACTCTAATCATCAAGAAAGCCACACACAAACATATCAGGGAAAGAGCATACCGGCTGGGCTAAAAATAGATGTTGCTTTAATCGAAGGTGAGTTTATCGAAGATGAAGTTGTAGCACAAAGATGAATAAAATAATGGATAAATGGAGAACATTAAGAAATGATTCAATAGATAACATGCTTGGCTTGAGTATTCTCTTAACATTGAGAGAGAGAGAGAGAGAGAGAGAGTAAGGTAGGTAAAGGGAGAAAAAGAGGGCAGAAAGTTGATAGAAATGGATAGCCAGAGGTAAAAACGAGAGAAAGAGAGGAGGGGAAAGAGATTAATTGAAATAAGAGAGAATGGTGAAAAGAATGAAGTTAAAGAGAGACTATGAACGCAGACAGGGAGAATTGAGTGAAAGAAATAAGAGAAGAACATTGAGATGAATGAAAATAAGAAATAGAGAGAAAATTAACTAAAGGAAGAATGAAAAGACTGTGAATTATTGGAAACTGCATTCAAGTAAACCCTGTGTATTCGGACTGGAGAAGAGGGGTAACTGTAAGCCGTATGAATACGGGTGTGTGTGGTAGTGGGGGAGATAACTGCAAGCTGGTGAAAAGAACCAATCGATCGGTGTCTGCCTGCTTTTCAGTGCTTCCTTCCGCCCGTGTGTGAGCTCAACTTCCATCTCCTACCATCGAGATACACCCTACACCCAGAGCCGCAGAATGATTTGACTAGATTGGCGTATTTTTTCCTCTCTTTTTTTTTTTTATGTCCCCCCTTTTTTTTTTAATTTTCAGTTTAAATTCGCCCCTTTCCTCTTTCACCCCACACCATCCAACCTCCGGAGCGTTGGTTTGGTTGGAATAGGAGACGATTGCGAGTAGCCGAGAACTGGCTGGGGCCAATATCGACTGCAAACATGTATGGTGCGATAATGGCTGGATGCAGGGCACGGTACTTCGATGACAGGCGCTGAGTGATGAAAATTGGGTTCGGACCGTGACGATTCAGAGAGTAGTTTTTTTTAAAAAAACATATTTTAAAGCCTGTGGACTGCGAAGGCAGAAATGTGTGTGTGTTTGTATGCGCGCGTGCGCGCACGCGTGTGTGTGTGTGTGTGTACGGAAGAAGGGAACCAGGGATTTGAGTGCTATGCCAAGGAGAGAGCTACCGAATTCAATAAATGGGGGTTTGGTTTCGCTGATAACAGGGCCGTTAGAACGCTAACGACATCGCATTTAATTAATAGTCGTGCTGCGTAAAATCACAGAGAACAAAGACAGAGTGCATGACCTCTGACCCACACTGACCATCTGAGCTCTGAAGCTGACTTGACCCCCCCCCCCGCCTGATAAATGCCATCAGTACTTGTAAATGTGGTGTTTCTCCACAATAATACAAAGATTTATTAAACTTAATCAGGCCTAAAGGCTTGGATTGCCCACCGCTGATTAAGTGTGTTCTATTTATAATACACGATTGATTGTGTACGTGCTTTTTATAATGCACGATTGATTGTGTACATGCTATTTATAATGCACGATTGATTGTGTACGTACTATTTATAATGCACGATCGGTTGTGTACATGCTATTTATAATGCACGATTGATTGTGTACGTGCTTTTTATAATGCACGATTTATTGTGTACATGCTATTTATAATGCACGATTGATTGTGTACGTGCTTTTTAAAATGCACGATTTATTGTGTACGTGCTATTTATAATGCATAATTGTATACACTACAATTATGATCACAATGAAACTGTCCACGAGCTTTTTTGCATGATTTAAATGAACTAATAATGATGTACATGTGGTCACAGTAAATCACTATGGAACTAAGAAACAGCTTATACATGCAATGAAATTATTCATTTATCGTTATGGAATTATGCATAAGAAAGTCTACAAATTTAACAATAAATTTATTAAATATACATATGACAATTACAATGAAATAGATTACTTGACATCAATACTCCATGAACTCATATTCAGATAATTATTGTTTACACAGTCCATACTTATAAAATAATAAAATTACAGTTAAAGAATAGAGTTGATACAAATCACAGGTTAGTTATATTAGAGTTCGGTAAGTCTATTATCTTACATGACCTGGATTAAACTTGCTTCACTTGCTTTTGCATCAATGTCACAATGTCACAATATCTGTCAACATGTGTCTCCTGCCACATGCATGGAAAACACTGATGCGCTGTTTCTTGAATGAACTTCAGCGCTCTCCTCACCATGTCAGTTCCTTCAAGCAGAACATGATGATTACAGTAATTCTGATAACTTCAATGTACTAGAATTCTCCCCATATATCCAGCATATACATCAAACTCAGCATACTCTTTACACCTACACAGTTCAATAGAAGTTCCCGCACCTTCCTGGTCATTCAAGTTCCTAGCCGGTGAACATATGAAGGATAACTGGGAACTTGAAACTTAAAATTTGAAAGGCTGCTTGTTCACTGCAAAATAAGAAGCAAACCTAAGTTTCCTATTCATCACACTATAGATCCATTCTATCTTACATCCCATCCTCAACTTACAATTTCCTGCATCAGTATTTATCAGCCCAAAACTTTAGCATGGTAAAATAAATACAGCATCTCAAACAATGTCAAGTGTTAGCACACTACATGTGTGCAGTTTAGTTCAACATTTTCTACATTTGTAGAAAAGAAATGTTAGCTCACATAATACATCTCTACATAAACACAAGTATAACAATAGTAAAAATGCATTAAATGTTTTCTAAGTCCATTCTCTCTCAAAAGGTCAATCTAATGATTCCCTTTCAAAGCTTGACTTTCCCTTTCCCATCCAAATTCAAAGTGATCAGAGAATAGATTTTTCTACAGCAAGTGAATTCTTTAATCTCACCCATTGGCTGGTCTTGTTATCATAAATCATGATTATTGGATAATAGAAAAAACTCACTCCATTTGCATTACGTCTGCAATCTAGAATATTCTTATCTCGATCTGTTTACTTCAACTCAGACACTTACAAAAATAACACCATAAGGAGTGCCCAAGGTCTGGTTACTCTGACAATTTAGCAATTTACATAACAATTTATATTTAAAAATTAGGAGAGGCAAATTTACTCTGTCACAGAATGTCATAATGAGATGTATTTAAACTACGGTGTTCTTCATATACATAACGGCTTGTGCAATCATTTTAACTTCATGTATTGTATTATATATAACTTGTGTTACTCCTCTTGATTGCGAGGAACTGACGACTTCGTGAATCTGTCCTAAGGACTGGTCCTATGAGCCTTGTGTCCCACAGTCAATCATTTTCATCAAACAGTTGAACAACAATTGCATGATGCCACGTCACATGGATCAAGGAGCACGAATTAAAATTTGATGGTATGTAAATGTTTAATCACGTGGTCAAATATATCGTGGGACAAAAGCACATAATATTGCACCAATGGCCTGCGAACTACGAAATTTCTGTCAGTGAGCTATCATCGGAAGATGAACCTATTTCATCAGCAATAATAGCTATGACAATGGCTTCTTGTTTATTGGAAGTAGTTAGTATTTTGAGTTCAAAAGAATCCCTCGATCTCTATACAGCCTTATAAATTTTTCTGTTTCGTCTCTAGAAATCCTTGAAGCGGGCATTGAGTTGTTGACGAAAACTGCCATCTTGGAATGCGGACTGATCACGTGATAAAAAGGCAACAACCGATTGGTGCGCTTGATGGCTTTGCTTGATGGAAATAGAACTGGGTCTATTCCATCAAGCAAGGTGTTTTGCTTGATGAAAGTGTTGAATAGCAGTGCTGTTCAATGTTTGCACGACTGTGGGGATGGAAATGATTGACTGTGGGACACCCACTTTAACGTGTCTATCCTATGTACTTTACAGTCTGTTCTATACGTCTGAAAATTTATTACGCCCAATGCACGCCGTAAGTCAGTTTTGTATCTAACTCAGTCTGCCGCCTCAGCTTTGATTCTAATCCGTGAAAATGCCTTTGGGTTAGCTGCCCCTAGTGAGGCGTTCGCGTGCCAAATGACAATTACGTGCGCACAGTCAGAGTCTAGGGAGACGTGATAGAGATCGGCTGAGCTTGCCTACTAGGTGGCGCCCGGTTTCGGTGTGGTTGATCGCGTCACTTCTGTCCGCCCAGTGAGTCGAGTTCTCCTGTGTAGTAACCTGATAATTTGTCTACTCTGCCGAATTAGAACATTAAAATAATTCTTTGTCTCCTTTGCTGAACTCTATACTGTTACTAAACAGTACCGATAATATAGTTACTGTAACACAATGGAACACCCACACACATACACAGTCACACACGCAAACATGCATAAGCACACACAAACAACACTTCCCCGCCCTTACAAATGTGAGGTATTGAAATATAATAGAACACTTTGATTCCACACTGATTTTGAACTGATAAAAGTTGCATACTGTATTTGCAAGTGTCCAAGTTGTAGAACAGGAAGTGTAAGATAATTTTATTTCTATTAATGTCATTTATTTATAACCACAAATGTCACTGTGCATTACTGTCACGTAATATTTATTTCTATTAGTGTCATTTATTTATAATCACAACTGTCACTGTGCATTACTGTCACGTAATATTTATTAATGTCATTTATTTATAATCACAAATGTCACTGTGCATTACTGTCACGTAATATTTATTTCTATTAATGTCATTTATATATAACCACAAGTGTCACTGTGCATTACTGTCAAGTAATATTTATTAATGTCATTTATTTATAATCACAAATGTCACTGTGCATTACTGTCACGTAATATTTATTTCTATTGATGTCATTTATTTATAACCACAAGTATCACTGTGCATTACTGTCACGTAATATTTATTAATGTCATTTATTTATAATCACAAATGTCACTGTGCATTACTGTCACGTAATATTTATTTCTATTAATGTCATTTATTTATAATCACTAGTAATTTTAGGTGGTATCATTTATTTATAAATACAAGTGTAACTCTTTTGTAATGCCAATAAAATAATCTGTACTTATCACTTATAACTCATTTATCAACACTTTAGTTGCATTATTTATCCATGGCATTGCATTCAATACTTTGGAAATGCAATTTTTTTCTAGAACAATTGAGATTTATTTGACTTTCATAAAGTCATTGTTATATGTAATGTCGTTGTATTTAGAATTAATTTAATGTAATTGTAATGTTTACCTTCCTCATTTTAATATTTAATTTACTCGTGAAATAAAGTTATACATAGTAGAAAGACTCACTGCGGAATAAATAATTGGAAATGATACATCAAGATTCATGGAGATTATTTTTCTGCATTTCTCTAATAAAATTTGCCCTTTAATCCAGATTAAGTGTGCCGTTCACTTGAGAAGTGATAACCAAAATCGTACACGCCAGCTGGATAGCAAGTGAAAGCTTCACTTCGATCACGTGATAATCATTTGAAGTAAAATGGTGGCATAGAGTATAGAAAATCAGACATGCATTGTAACGAATTAACAGCAGAAGTGGATAACTGAAATGTAGGAATTATAGTGGCTACAAGACGTGGGTAACTACTCTAATGTAGAGACTATGATGGCTACAAGACGTGGGTAACTACTCTAATGTAGAGACTGTGATGGCTACAAGACGTGGGTAACTACTCTAATGTAGAGACTGTGATGGCTACAAGACGTGGGTAACTACTCTAATGTAGAGACTGTGATGGCTACAAGACGTGGGTAACTACTCTAATGTAGAGACTGTGATGGCTACAAGACGTGGGTAACTACTCTAATGTAGAGACTATGATGGCTACAAGACGTGGGTAACTACTATAATGTAGAGACTGTGATGGCTACAAGACGTGGGTAACTACTCTAATGTAGAGACTGTGATGGCTACAAGACGTGCGTAACTACTATAATGTAGAGATTGTGATGGCTACAAGACGTGGGTAACTACTCTAATGTAGAGACTGTGATGGCTACAAGACGTGCGTAACTACTTTAACGTTAGGACACAATTTTTACACCCTATTCATTACAATAGCATTATTATTTCAAACGATCTATACAAGAAAGAGAAGAATGTGATCAAAATAAATAAATACAAAATAAAATATAAACGAATAGTTTAAGACGTATGTCCAAATCAAGACTGTATTCTGGATAATCTCGAATAAGAACCGTAATAAGTGCATTCTATGGGAAAACCTATTATCTGAACAATTATATACTGTGTTATTTCTATTATGTACGGTACGAACTATTTGCATATTAAGAAAACATAATGAGCAATAGTGATATTTTGATATGATAACAGTTATAACTGGGAGCATAGTTTACACGATAATGATTACCGGACAAGCTATGATATAAACCAGTTGCTATAGTGTCTTTCTGGAAGATGTAAGAACCCTTGCATATATTCTTACTGATTTGAATCACGTTCATTCAATTTTTCTCTCCAAACTATCACGCATTGTCATAAAAAAAGCTGACGCACCTTATGACGTATTATTACGTGCTAATTTTAACAAAAATCGTAAGCATCTTTGACTGACTCGCAATTTGTCTGTTAATTGCGTGCGAACATCACAACCTGTCTTCCTGTTCAGCAAAAAGATCCGGCACTGATACATTATTTTTAGAACCACGGCACGATAATAAGTCTTCGTTGCGTACGTTTGTCCATGCGTGCGTGCTTGTGCCTGATTTAAAATATTTTTTTCTAATTTAATTAAATCGCAACAGGATAACTGAAACGGACGTCCCCGCCCCCCTTCCCTAGCCTTGTCTTTGTTTGCACTGGTCTGCGTGTCTCGTTCATTCCCGTGACGCGCGACAATGGAACGAGAGATACCTATGGTGTAAGTAGCGTGAGAGAGAATAATTTCTCGACTCTTATTTTTTTTTCCCACGGGACCTTAACAAGCTGTTCAATTCCAGTAAAAAAAACACACACACACACACACCAAACAGCAAACAACAAAAAAAAATAAATAAATAAAAAGAGTTGTTTTCTTTTTCCTGAATGCCAGGAAGGGGACAATGTCGATTAATTCATTCGCAGTGAGACCGACGCTGTGCGTTGTTGCCATCAATGGAGTAAAAAAAAACAGGCAGTAGGTACCTCGCCGTCTTCGCGTGACAATCACAATTTTGAGGCACTTTGTTACGAGACGTGCGGCTAAATACTTTACGTCGTTAGTGTAGGGACAGATAAATCCTTCAAAATTGAAATTCTCTTCGAATAAGCAGTAAAAAGAGTGTTAATTTTATTCCAGAGGTTTGCGCAATTTCTTATTTATTATATATCAAGTTGATTTTTTTCTCCTCGGGTGGTAGTAGAGGTATTTCATTTTATGTTTATAGACCTCCAGTCTTTCAGCTGCACACAATCGAGTAAAAGGGACAATATCACTAGTGTTTTAAAAATTAATTTTGATGAAGCACATAATTTTAAAAAAATAATATCAAAATACTTTAGTAAAATGAAAGGTATTATTTAAGCAGAATTTTCATGGATGTCTATAGAAATTTTTCAATATTCTGCACTGCACAACGAACAGTATTCATGAGTTTGCCGTGACCTGAACCAGATCAGGTATTTTGGATATCGTAGTGCGCTTATAATGAACACTATATTCTGGACCTTAAATGAACACTATATTCTGGACCTTAAATGAACAGTATATTCTGACACTATAGTGCCGTTAAGTGAGTAATATATTCTGGACCATAGAGTACCATTAAATGAATAATATATTCTGGACAATAAAGTACCCTTAAATGAATAATATATTCTGGACCTTAGAGTGTCCTTAAATGAATAATATATTCTGACCCTTAGTGCCATTAAATTAATAATATATTCTGGACCTTAGAGTGTCCTTAAATGAATAATATATTCTGGACTTCATAATGCTCTTAAATGAACAATACATTCTGAACCATACAGTGTCTTAAATGAACAATACATTCTGAACCCTACAGTGTCTTAAATGAACAATACATTCTGAACCCTACAGTGTTTAAATGAACAATACATTCTGAACCCTACAGTGTCTTAAATGAACAATACATTCTGAACCCTACAGTGTCTTAAATGAACAATACATTCTCAACCCTACAGTGTCTTAAATGAACAATACATTCTCAACCCTACAGTGTCTTAAATGAACAATACATTCTCAACCCTACATTGTCTTAAGTGAACAATACATTCTCAACCCTACAGTGTCTTAAGTGAACAATACATTCTGGACATTAGAGTGCTCTGATATCGATTTTGGTGTAGTGGAAATAGTGATGTCAAATAATCTTTTCATTGTATTTGTTATATGTATATTTGATTGTTGATTTACTAAATTTATTGACCTTCTTACACAAATTGATAACCATACTTTGGAGAGATAGTTGATGGATGGGGGCTTGTTATTTGTCATTAATTTTTCTATATTATACGTGCATATCATTTACGTTATATCAAAGCATAT
Organism: Sinotaia quadrata; assembly: GCA_028829895.1. NCBI lineage: Eukaryota > Metazoa > Mollusca > Gastropoda > Architaenioglossa > Viviparidae > Sinotaia > Sinotaia quadrata. Next base: position 8,345,494 of record CM054181.1, on the reverse strand, counting down.
CTGACTGACTGTATAATATGGATTGTGTTTCTAATTTAAGCAAGACAAGGTAAACTTAGCTGACTGTTTAAAATGTGTGTCTATGGACCATTCAAGACATGTCAAAAAACATAAATATCTGTTTAAAATGTATCTCAATGACCAGTCCAGCCGTGTCAAAGCAAACTTAGATGACTGCTTAACATGTGTCTCTATGCCGTTTCAAGCAATGTCAAAGTACATTTTAATGACTTTTAAAAATGGGTCTCTATGACTTTTGAAACCATTTCAAAGTAAACTTAGATGACTGTTTAAAATATGCCTCTAGGGCTCTAGGCCAATTCAAGCCATGGTGTGGTCAAGACCCAGATGGTTTGGATGTCAGTCGGCAGCTAGATGGCACTGCACTCAGTCACGAGGAGTTGTTCCCCTTTCATCCACTTTGACAAATGCTGGCGTAATGAAGAGTGTGGGCTTGCGACAGTGCGCCACATACATCAATAAAAAAAAAATAACTTCTCTATTTAAATTATATAAAATTTGTTTCTGTATTTAAATCGGTTGAGTACTTAAATGTTGGTACAGGATAGTCGACGAACATGTCCATTAAAGTACAGATAAATTTCCAGACAGAACTTACTGGAAGCACACATTCTACAGTAAATTCACTGACCACTTTATCTTGATTATAACTTTCTTTTGAGAATAATCCTTTTTTACAGTCAGTGCTTTTCAGGAAACGCATCAGTCTGCGGAATGGTGAAGAATAACATCGCAAGATTAATAAGTTTTTGCCGGCTACGACACAATTTCCCTTTGTTCGCCAACAGACTTCCGGTCGTCCAATACTAGGCACGCGAGATTACGTCTTGTTTCTCGAAAGCCAGAATGGCGGACATGAGTCAGCTCCATTGTCTAAAAACTTCATCATTTTATATAAAACTTTTTATAAGTCACGAAATGTAGATTTAAGACACATTATTATTATTCCCACTTCACGTCAAGACACACACACACACACACAAACACACAATCCCACTTTAATTCTAGTTGTATACAAACATACGTATCTATTTCCAAACCCACAATTAAAAGCATATTTATATAGAAATCCATTTTTCACAACGTACATGCATGCTATAAATACATTAATCACACACACACACACACACACACACACACACACACACACACATACACACACACACACACACACACACACACACACACACACACTTCATAGACACAAAAATACATATACTAAAAGACGCATACACACGAATAAACAAACGCACAATTATACATACAGACACGGACACATACACACGCGCGCATATATATATGCACATATACACACTATCTATCTATCTATCTATCTATCTGTCTATCTATTTATCTATCTATTAATCTTGCCAACCGTTGGGGCACCACTGATGATCTGACAACCAGCTTCCTCCATTCCATTCTGTTCTCTGCTAATTTTACTGTATCCTCCGCTTCAGTCCAGAGATGTTATCCCCCCATCTTATCTTCTGTCTTCTTCTCATCTCATATACACACGCACACATACAAAAGAGAAATGCATCTGTACCTTATTGAATTTGAGAATGACTCTTTAACTTTCATTACTCACAAATCGATTTTCTAGAACTGTACTTGCTAGGTTAGATTGTTTGAAAAAAATGTTCCTTCTAATTGTTTTCATGAAGTAACACGTGACAAAAACACTTTTATAGTTACTATCTATGGTGTAGTAAGGCAAAGAGCCGCCCAGGTCCTACGACCAAACTTACGCGTCTACTCAATTCTTAGTATAATACTTACCAACAATTCTCCAACTGGGACCAACCCCCCCTCGCCCCACTCTCATTACGCCCCGCCCCACCTCTTGAATCTAGTGATGTAACTGTTTTAATGACGTTCTACCCTATTTATTGGTTAAGATTTGACTTGGAGCATGTTGCGTCTCAGGCAACTTAACTGATTTAAAAGACGTGCTTCATCTAGAACTTTATAAACTTAACTGATTTAAAAGACGTGCTTCATCTAGATTCTAGAACTTTAAAAACTTCACTGATTTAAAAGTGCTTCATCTAGAACTTTATAAACTTAACTGATTTTAAAGACGTACTTCATCTAGAACTTTAAGAACTTAACTGATTTAAAAGACGTATTTCTTCTAATAGAAGTATAAAAAAAAATTATAAACCTACCAGCGAATTAGTTTTAAACCACATTATTTAGTACTGATCTCTGATCCCCTGTTGTGATAGCGTCGCTGGTGCTCGAGTGTTATTGTAGATTTGAGGGCGAGATTGTCTCTGGGTTTTCTTCTTTTTGTTTTGTATTTGCATTTTGAGATGTGTATGCTTACCATTGTCACAGTAGTTCAATGTATTTCAGGGCTGCTTGAAGAAGTGTGTGTGCGTGTGTGTGTGTGTGTGTGTGTGTGTGTGTGTGTGTGTGTGTGTGTGTGTGTGTGAGAGTGTGTGTGTGTGAGTGTGTGTGTGTGTGTGTGTGTGTGTGAGTGTGTGTGTGTGTGAGAGAGAGTGTGTTGTTTATTTGAAGTCTTATCTCAATAGTACGTGTGTGTGTCAGTTTGTCGGTGTTAGTAGTCTGCTAGACCCGCAGGTACAGTCCTCGAGAATGTCTTCGCGCCATCACCGTCCTGCCTCCCTAGATCGTTTTTATTTCAGTGCTCCCAAATTGAAAGACTGGCCAATCGTTCCACGTGGGGAATAACGGCAACAATTTGCGATGCTATCATTCTCGCCCGAGACAGCGCTGTGGCAGCTTCGCCATCTCCAGCATTTTCGTGAAAAGACCATTACTATAATAGCCTTTCAATGCACGGGCCGTGCACTGAGGAACGCTTGACTGCGCATGCGTGTTCCCTGGAGACACCAGATGTGTTTTGCGACTCCGGATGACTCGCGTGCGGTGATGCGCGTTTCATGTCAAGCTATTGGGCATCTCCCGAGTGACCCGCGAAAGGAGAGGAACCCACGAAGCAATCTTTGTCACAGCCCTCAGCAATACACTTGTTCTGGCATCTCTCCACTTTACTTACGTCATCATTACAGCGACTTAAAGACCAGAGTTTGTCACATGTACGCAGTCAAAGGCAAGGCCGGATTTTCTGTACTCTCTCTGTATTGCTCAGGTCATTCCAGTAGCATAGTGGTCATAGTGTTTGACCCAGGTTACGTAATAATTTACTAAAATGTTGCATTAGATCACGTAATAAATTCATTCTAATGCTGCATTAGATCATGCAATAATTAATTCTAATGTTGCATTTGGCCATGTAAAAATTCAAATTAATGATCCATTAATTCATTCTAATGTTGCATTAGATAATGTAATAATTAATAATAAGGTTGCATTTGGTCACGTAATAATTCAACTTAATGTTGCATTAGGCCAAGTAATAATTTATTCTAATGCTGCACTAGATCATGCAATAATTAATTCTAATGTAACATTAGGTCACGTAATAATTGTTGCATAATAATGTTGCATTAGATCATGTAATAATTAAATCTAATGTTGCGTCGCAGTTTCAAGAACTGTGCACAATGTTGTGCCTAGTTCTTTCTAATTCAATATTGTTCGAGGTCGCATGTACATTATACCTACCGTGACACAAGGTCAGATATAAATTCTGTCTACTTACTGCAGTTACATATAGGTTCTCTCTGCCTTCTCGGTAAATAAGTTCTGTTTACTGTTATTAGGTCACACATATTAGCTCTACACCCCCACAACAACAGTTCAGGAGACAGGTAGTACGACCCCAGCCTCTTGTCAAAGTGGCTAGGTTTTGATCCTCAATTAAGACAGAAAACTTTAGGGTGATTTTTACACTCCCAACACACTTCTTGCCTGCAGTCCATTCTACTCTCACAATGAGGAGTAGGCTAGACAAGAAGTGTATCATTCTACTTTTACAATGAGGAGTAGCCTACAGACAAGAAGTGTGTCATTCTACTTTTACAATGAGGAATGGGCTACATACAAGAAGTGTGTCATTCTACTTTCACAACGAAGAGTAAACTACAGACAAGAAGTGTGTCATTTTACTTTCACAATGAGGCTTAGACTCAGAAAACCTTGTCTCCGCTCGGGTCGGGTCGCACGCACACTTCTTGCATGCAGTCTATGGGACCCAGGTGTAAGCTGTGGACACACGCAAGCCTCTCTAATTACGTCAGGGGCACGCCTACAATTAGTTACTCAGCACAGCAGAGATGTACCATGCAGTGGTCTCTCTTAAAACTTAACTCTTTCAAAGTCACTGTCGTCACGTATCACTTTGGGGGGAGGGGGGTCATGCGGAACGTGTGATTGGGAGAGTCATTAAAGTGTGACGAATGTGTTGTCCGATCAGCAGACAACACAGTTCTCCGTCTGAACTATTTCTGTCCAAAGCAGTCAGACAGCGCAGTAATCAGAATTAACTTTTCTGTCCTAAGCAATCAGACAGCACAGTAATCAGAATTAACTCTTTCTGCCCTAAGCAATCAGACAGGACGGTAATCAGAATTAACTCTTTCTGTTCTAAGCAGTCAGTGAAGAAGAACGGAGCGTGACTTAGTAGCTGACTTATATAAGACCTGCATAAACTTCAAGTACTATGAGGGGGAAAGGGGGAACAGATTTTATCTTTAGTAACTTTGACTGACTGACTGATTAATGCTAAACACCACCTTCTCAGAAATCTAAGGACCCAGCTAGAAATGTGTGTGTGTGTTACGTGTGAGCACTTTTGTTTATTGTGCTTCGTACAAACTACTAAGTACACCAACCTATACGGAACACACACACATACACACACACCATTTCTGAAATTTGTATTTGTAAAAAAAGTTATACTCTTTCAAAGTGAATAACAAAGAATAAATGATAAAGTCTTCATGAGGCCAAAACTTTTTATCCCACTATAACTTTTTTAGAAGTGTTAACGACTGAGACAGTGGGTATGTGAATGAGAGAAAGAGAGTGTGTATCAGTGGATATATATAATACTGTCGCAGAAAAAAGGGGGATAATCACATGAACAATTATTTTTTTTCCCCTTAAATTATTATTACTTCTTATTGTTATTCTAAGTGCGTATGTGTGGAATGAAAGCTTGTGTCTTATATGCATTGCCAGTATGTTAGAGAGTGAGGATCATTGGGTATGTGTATGAATTACAATGAATGTGTGTTGTAGTATTCATTTGCTTTGTTATGATGAATTTTGAAAAACAATTACATGCAATATTTATTTTTGACCAGGAGGATGCTTCATAGCCTGGGAATGCGCTCATGACGTAAATTTTTATTACACACGTTACGTCATGTTGAAACGTCAATTTGGACAGTTAGAGAAAAAAGAGAGGACCATTATTATTTTTGATGAGAGAGTGAGTGTACCTATGCGCGGGCTGTTTACAGGATGTGTCAGAATTTTATGGCTATTTTCTTCTACACATTGGGCCCACGCGGATTTATCCCAGTTTTCCATTATTGGGAATTTATTCATGGAATAAATTCAACTCCGCACAAATTGTAATGTATCAACATCTTATCAGAGTTGGGGACAATTAAATTTGGTGCTAAGGAAGCCACATTTCTACGTACACTCAACCACACGACACTCATTTCTTTACCACTTTTTCAACGGGAAGGTATTTTGATTCTGTGCTCATCAGCGAGAATAGACACTTAGGTCTACACCAGTGTCCAAGGTCTACATTCTTCAATGTAGCTTCAACGTGTGTTGTATATTATGATATTTACCTATATTTGACTCAGGTCCCACTCATCTATGTGGCCATGTCTGATTATTCATAACTTTGTTGTATCAGCGTGTCGGCGATTCTGCAACTTTCTGTTTCCATGAGCAGATCCATTGTTGAGTGGCCGGTTCATTGGGTGTGCGTCCTGTGACTCTTTGTATTTTCTTTTGCCATTGTGTTGGCGAGTGTAGTTCAGCCATTTTTGTTTATGCAGTATCATTTCAACAACATTATTAGTCTTAAACATTTGTACATAGGAAAGAATTAGATTAAAGGGACATCACATGGATAGATTAGTTATAGTTTGTTAATGTTATAGATATTTTGGGTTTTTATGGATATGGATATATAGATATTTTGGGTTTTTCAATATGAACTTTTCTTTGAACATTGAACTTTGATTAATTAGCATTTATTATCAATATTTACTGTCCGAATTGGGTTTTTACCCTGAGCTATTTACATAAAATTGATTTTGGTGGATTACTCTGTTGTGATAGTTTTTATGGTCGCCACCACCACTGTAGGTGTGGTTGGCATTCATCATTTGCATTGGATTTTAACACATATAATTGTGCCTATTATTTTGTTTGGCATCTGCTTGTTGCGGTCATCACAGCTAGTCATATTGTTGATTTCATTTTCTTTTATTTTATTTATCAATTCATACTTCATCGCTTCATTTTCCTTTCTTTTATTTATCAATTCATATTTCATTGCTCTGGCCCACCCCATAAATGTTATGTGTGGATACTTCTGGATGAACGATTAACAGCCGTGCGAAAGTACATCAATATTGTTGAGAATAAATTTATCGTTGTTAATTCTTTTTCAAGAGTCCGGCTTTCTTTGGTTGCGAAAGTGTGTCGCGCAGTTGTTTGTCTGTTTGTCCCACATTCACATTCACACCCGCATTCTCATACTCACATCCGACCTTCACACTTTACCCAGTACTCAGAGTAAAATTTCCTCCCCCACCCCCCTATAAGAACATCGTGGTGTCTGTGTGCGAGAGTTGGTTTGCCGCTCGGTGTGGCCTCACAGCTGACCCCCCATCCGGGAGGGAAGGCCATGACAAACACACACACACACACACACACACACACTCGCGCGCGTTTGGATGATAGAAATAGCTATCATGAGAAAATGTGAGTGAGAGCACATGAGAGAGAGAGAGAGACAGAGAGGTGGAAATAAAGAAAGAAAAGGAGAATCAAAGAGTGAGACAGAGAAGGAAAATTGATTGCTAGAGGAACAGTTTTGCCATAACTATGGCATATAGCAAAGAAAATTATAACTATACACAAGATAGACAAACAGATAGATAGACAGATAGATACATAGATAGATAAATCTATATCTGCCAAAGGGTGAAAAGTGTGAGAATGTTTAGGACAGAAAGTTTTCAGAGTTGTCGACTGATTAGAGTAGAGAGCGCCGCTCTGGTGACAAGATGGATGGCAACATGTCTAGCTGCCTAATCGTTTATGATTTATTTAGCTGAGGTCTGGCTGGCTCCGTAATACTGTGGCACCCAATGGACAATCTCGACTTGTCGACCAAAATTCCTATTTTATTCGATCGATCGTTGTTGTTGTTTACTTCGCTTTTTTCCTTCCGTGTCCTTTGTCAGCTTTACGACTTAATGTCATATTAGTCACCATTTTTTTCATTGTCCTTAGCCATACCAGAAGCGTCAAAAGAGGCAAAACAAATCAACAACAACATAAAATGACGTTGACGAGGATGAACGATTTAATCTGTAGATGCTGCAGAGTAAATGATGTTCATGAATGCAGAGGGAATATTTATTTATTTGTTATTATTTTTTTTTACATTATTTTTTTTAGTATTTTTTGTGCGGTGATAAGATTAAGATGGTGTTACGTTTAGGAAAATCATTTCGATTGATGTTGAATTTTTTAAAATTGAGGATATCTATTGTAGTAGGGTGGAAAAATGTTTTAGAATTTGAACGTTATAGGGTGAGGTAGTTCAAATTTTGTACTGCCTAGATATGCGCCTTCAGTTCTTTCTCTTTGCTCGGGTCCAGAGAGTTGTCTACCTTGGTGCGAAAGTGTGAAGACTGCCATCAATTATCGTTCCGTCATGGATCAAAATGAATGAAAGAATGAGAGTGATTGCTTTCACTAGAAAGAAAATAAAAAGGTTGCCTCCCCATTTGGTTAATTACCTGCCCTTTGACCTTTTTGCTAATGAGTTCATAATGTCAGCAGAGGATGGGTTCTGTCGCGAATTGTAATCGGCAAGAACCCAAAACGTTAGAGCGTTCACACGATTCCCCTCAAACGATCTTTTTATTTTTTTTTTTTTTTAAAAAAATGGTGTTCGTTCTGAAATAGTTTTTCGTTCTTTTTTTTAGACGAGGCTGGTACCGGTCGTTCACATTTTATTTTACAAAATGAAACACGACAAGTTATTTTCTCTTAATCGGCTCTTATCCCACTTTTCCTTTATCTCGGTGTAGTGTCGTAGTCACTTCGGCATACTCTTTGTTGATCTATATGAGAAATACCTTCTTGAAAATGTCGTCAAAGTAATTAGCTTACGCACTTCCGGCACGTAATAGAAAGAGAGACGTTATGGCCGCCATTACATCGTAACACACACACTGATTTCGGAATAAAACTGTTAAAATTAATCTTGTTTGTGTGCTGTCAACGAAATCAAATGCATAAAAATAACACTCGGCATGGACTAGGATCCGTTTTCCTGTATCTTAGTATGTGCTAGGACCCGTTTTCCTGTATCTTAGTATGTATTTGACCAGTTTTCCTGTATCTTAGTTTGTGCTAGGACCCGTTTTCCTGTATCTTAGTATGTATTTGACCAGTTTTCCTGTATCTTAGTATGAGCTTGGACCAGTTTTCCTGCATTTTAGTATGAGCTTGGACCTGTTTTCCTGTATCTTAGTATGAGCTTGGACCAGTTTTCCTGTAGTTTAGTATGAGCATGGACCAGTTTTCCTGTATCTTGATATTTGCCGGAGCCAATCTTCCTATATATTGACACACACACACACACACACACACACACACACACACACACACACACACACACACACACACACACACACACACACAGTGGAAAACTGGTATCCGTGCATTGGCGAATTTAATTAACTCTCTGATTAGAAGAAATATTATTTACTTATTACCAAGCATTGTCGATGTGCTGAAAACTATGGTTTTAGGAATAAAATCCTTTCCAGCTTTCCCCTGTACCATTTAAAAATTACATTCACATAAAGGTCGGCAGACATTTTACTGTCACCATTGTTCAAGAACAGATTGACTCCATTGGCTACGTAATAATTAAGCCAAGGTAAAATAAAATCCTAATGGATTAACTCTGCCCTATCAAAACGGCAGCATGCGACAGCTGTTATGACTACGGCCACGCACTCCAGCATAATACATCAAGGAATTGATCCCCTGGGCCTGTGTCATTGCCAAGTGCACGGTGGCCATTGTGCATGCTGCTATCCAATCTGTCAATGCGAGCTGAAGAAGGTTTGAACTCTACTACAACTAAGTGAAATCACCAACCTAGTACTGTCTCTGAACCATTGACTATCTCAGAACTGTCTTTTCCATGCCAGGTCCTCTGATGAAAAGAAAGTGACACTCTAGTAATTAATTATATTACCAATCATTATCACTCTTGTAGCTAATGTTTATTCATTAATAAAGAGTTGGCACTCTAGTAATTAATTATATTACCAATCATTATCACTCTTGTAGCTAATGTTTATTCATTAATAAAGAGTTGACACTCTAGTAATTAATTATATTACCAATCATTATCACTCTTGTAGCTAATGTTTATTCATTAATAAAGAGTTGGCACTCTAGTAATTAATTATATTACCAATCATTATCACTCTTGTAGCTAATGTTTATTCATTAATAAAGAGTTGACACTCTAGTAATTAATTATATTACCAATCATTATCACTCTTGTAGCTAATGTTTATTCATTACTAAAAGTACTATGCTAGAAACAAATCTGCCTTCATTTATACAATATGCTATTGCTCACACATTTTTTCAAGAGCAATGTGCTGAAAAGATTTATCCGTATCTCATTAATACATGTCTATGCTTTTTAATTTCGTACATCATTACACTTATTCAAAATATCATGTTATAAAGGGAAATCACTCATGAAGTTAAAATATAAGTCATACATTCAGTCAAAATGTCATACATCATTATATTTATTCAAAATGTCATGTTATAAAGGGAAATCACACATCAAGTTAAAATATAAGTCATACCTCCAGTCAAAATGTCACATTCACGCTTCAAATCAAAATATCATATTCATGCCTGTTAAGAAACATAGCCAAGCAAGTTGAGAATATGCTAGAAATTGTTGACGCAATCCAAACCAGTTCCAACTGGATGATAATTTTTTATATTCCAATGGTTAAGATTTACGAGCCAATGGGCTGAGATCTAACGTTTACCTGCTGTAGAGAATATTATTGTCTAATCACTTTGAATTTGGAGTGGCATGATGTCCAGTTATGAAAGGTGGCTGTTAGTTTAATGGGAGTAAGTGGCCTTTCCCTGTTTTACTTGAATCTCCGGTTTACTGGTTATAAACTGAATCTCCGGTTTACTGGTTATAAACTGAATCTCCGGTTTACTGGTTATAAACTGAATCTCCTGGTTTACTGGTTATAAACTGAATCTCCGGTTTACTGGTTATAAACTGAATCTCCGGTTTACTGGTTATAAACTGAATCTCCTGTTTACTGGTTATAAACTGAATCTCCTGGTTTACTGGTTATAAACTGAATCTCCTGGTTTACTGGTTATAAACTGAATCTCCGGTTTACTGGTTATAAACTGAATCTCCGGTTTACTGGTTATAAACTGAATCTCCGGTTTACTGGTTATAAACTGAATCTCCTGGTTTACTGGTTATAAACTGAATCTCCGGTTTACTGGTTATAAACTGAATCTCCGGTTTACTGGTTATAAACTGAATCTCCGGTTTACTGGTTATAAACTGAATCTCCTGGTTTACTGGTTATAAACTGAATCTCCGGTTTACTGGTTATAAACTGAATCTCCTGGTTTACTGGTTATAAACTGAATCTCCGGTTTACTGGTTATAAACTGAATCTCCGGTTTACTGGTTATAAACTGAATCTCCGGTTTACTGGTTATAAACTGAATCTCCTGGTTTACTGGTTATAAACTGAATCTCCGGTTTACTGGTTATAAACTGAATCTCCTGGTTTACTGGTTATAAACTGAATCTCCTGGTTTACTGGTTATAAACTGAATCTCCGGTTTACTGGTTATAAACTGAATCTCCGGTTTACTGGTTATAAACTGAATCTCCTGGTTTACTGGTTATAAACTGAATCTCCGGTTTACTGGTTATAAACTGAATCTCTGGTTTACTGGTTATAAACTGAATCTCCGGTTTACTGGTTACAAACTGCTACTGCTACTGTTGTAGACATGAGGAGTATCTACTGCAGATGTAAGTGTAAGGAATACACTGTACTCTGTTGACGTATGGTGGCAAAGTATGATGACTACTTTCTGGTATTTCTGGTACAAGGAAGAAATTGTTACAATCACTGTTCTGCTTGAGGGAGCTAAGACGGCGAAGGACCACCCAGTTTTAGGAGAATAGCATCTAGAAGGGAAACAAGTGGAATTGGTAGTAATTACGTGAACACTAAACTTGTGACCTTGTTACTTCAAGTGCACAAAAGACTATTATTGCTTCGCCTATACTAGATTATGTACAAATTATATTATTGCTTATCTCAAACTCCATTTCTGTTCTCTGATAAGAACTATCCTGTGATTTGTATTGACACTATCTCTTGAATTGTGTTTTAGGATATAAGACTGTATAGGTATTAAAATTATGTGAATGTGGATTTATGGAAAATAGATGTCATCTTTTTCACCGTATTTGTTAGATGTGTATTTGATTGTTGATATAATAAATGTATTGACTTTCTTACACATATTGATAATTATCAATATGTTGAAACGACAGTGGGTGGATGGGGGTTCGCTAAATATAGATTAAAGATGGATTTGTCTTCTTCTCTAGTAAGATGTTTTCCATCTATGGAAATATTGTGTGACGGTAAATGTTTGTCTTTAATGTTGTGGAAGAGAGAAAGCATTCACAGCGCTGCATATCCGCCAAGTGAGAGATACGAGTGACGTCTTTTGGAGAATTATCAATAATATAAATTAAGATTCTCATCACTTGCAAGTAGTTATGGATGATTAATTAATAATAATATTTTAATCATAACTATTAACTAGGTGGCGTTGGCATCACAGTATCATTGCAGAGTTGCTTGCCCTTGTGAACAAAACCTTTCCGCGTCAGTGTTTTTCCTGTGGGTCGAATCTCAGATCAACTGTAAATCATCGACACTTTCTTTTGTTGTTGTTGTTGTTGTTGCTTTTCTACGTTTTGAAGGGTGAGTGTATGTTTCTTTGACCTTGCCATCTATTTATTGATCTGGCCATGTCTTTAGAGCACTTATTTTGCATTCAGCTTATTTTTCAGTATCGACCGGTTTTTTTTCTTGAACTTATCAAAACTATTCTACATGATTTCCTTCCTCTTTCTCCTCGTTTGTTTAAAGGCCTTTTATCATTTTGCATCTGCAGATATACGCACACAGTACAGTACAGTACACACACACATACACACACACACACACACACACACAGAGCGCACAACGTACACAAACATAAACATTTGCACAAATCAAACAACACAGACACAAATGCATTCATGAACGCAAAGTCTAAATTCATACACCAACACAAATACATGCACATAAATATATTGTATACACACACATCCACTCAATATATAACTGATGTATTTCAAGTTTACAAGATTTTTCGTCCTTGTTATCACTTGGTTCTTTGACCTCACGAATATCTATCTATCTATCTATCTATCTATCTATCTATCTATCTATCTATCTATCTATCTATCTATCTATCTATCTATCTATCTATCTATCTATCTATCTATCTATCCATCCATTCGTCCGTCCGTCCTCTCCTCTCTCCTCCCCTTACAAAAAAATAAAATTTATAAATTTTCTTTAAGTTTAGCAGCACTGACTGACATTAGAATGGTGTGGTTAGGTACAGAGTGGGGTGTGGACGGGTGGATCTGGTTTCATTTGTTTCGATCTGTAAGTTTTTAGTTCTCGACAGTTTTGTCTATTTATAGTATTGTCCTTTTTAACATCATGGTTCAAAAGTATTCTTGTATTTAGCTATTTATAGTTTTGTCCTTTTTAACATCATGGTTCATAAGTATTCTTGTATTTAGCTATTTATAGTTTTGTCCTTTTTAACATCATGGTTCATAAGTATTCTTGTATTTAGCTATTTATAGTTTTGTCCTTTTTAACATCATGGTTCATAAGTATTCTTGTATTTAGCTATTTATAGTTTTGTTCTATGTAACATGACAGTACAAAAGTATTCCTGTATTTGGCTATTAATAGTTTTATTCTATGTAACATGACAGTACAACAGTATTCCAGTATTTAGCTATTAATAGTTTTGTTCTATTTAACATGACAGTAAAAAAGTATTTCTGTATTTGGCTATTTATAATTTTGTCCGTTTTAAACATGACGATACTAAAGTATTCCTGTAGTTGATTATTCACAATTTTATCTGTTTTAACATGATAATACATAAAGTGTTCCTGTAGTTCTATTTATCTATTGATTTTAACCGTTTAAACATGACGGTGCTAAATTATTTCGGTAAGGCTATTTATAGTTTATGTACACGTGATGTTTGCGTCTCTCACGAATTGTGTTTGATTAAATTTCATGACTTGCGTACATGACGGCTGATATTTTAATTCATTAATATTGAATACACGTTTTATATGTGAATGTGTGTGTGTGTGTGTGTGTGTGTGTGTGTGTGTGTGTGTGTGTGTGTGTGTGTGTGTGTGTGTGTGTGTGTGTGTGTGTGTAAAACCGTTCGTGTTAGTCTTCTACTACCGTTTGAACGGCTCGAGATAGATTTAGTTTTAATATTTCCCTTCAGCTCTCTCTTACTAAAAAAAAAAAAAAAAAAAAAGAAGAAGAAAAAAAGAGATTGGAGTAACTGAGGCAATTGTCTTGTCACGCCTTTGTAACCGTCGTCATTGCTTGTCGCTGACCGTGAAAAGCATTATTGTTCGTTTCTTCATCGATTGATCAATCCGGTTCTCTTTCCGTGTTTTCCCGCCATCCCATCCAGCGTCCTGGCTTGAATTTGATGAGATGCAGGGTGATGTCACTTCTAAGATGTATCATTACGTTTTGCTTCAAAGTGCGCTTCACTATGCGTCACTGTGTACTGCTCCCAAGTGCGCTTTACCATACGTCACTGTGTAATGCTCTGAACTAATCTTTACCTACGTCACTGTATGTTGCTCTAAACTAAGCTTTACCATACGTCACTGAGTATTGCTCTAAAATAATATTTACCACACGTCACTGTGTAATGCTCGAAACTACTCTTGTGCATATGTCACTGCGCACTACTCCAATCTGTACTTGACCGTACGTCACTGTGCAGTGCGCAACATTGTGCGTTACCGTACGTTACAATGGATGTTTCAATTGCGCTTTACCATACGTCACAGTGCATGTTTGCATGCTCCACATTGCGTTTTAATATACGTCACACATCATGTATCAAAGTTTATTTTACCATACGTCACTGACCCCCTGCTCTACACACGCATTATAATTTGGTCACAGTGTATGTTTGCATGCTTCAGGTTGTTTTCTCGTGCATATATTATTGTGTACTGTATGCTAAATTTGTAATTTTTCCTATGTCACTGTATACTGTTGGCTTAAATTTGTACTGTTTTATACGTCACGGTATACTGGGTGCTTAAATTTGTAATTTTTTATACGTCACTGTGTATTAGGTGAAAAAATGTAATTTTTCATACATAACGTGTATTGTTTGTTTACATTTGTAATTTTTCATACGTTAATGTGTACTGAGCTCAAATTTATAATTTTTCATACCTCATTGTGTATTGTGTGCTCAAATTTGTAATGTTTCATTCGTCACTGTGTACTGTGTGCTCAAATTTATATATTTTTCATACGTCATATGTACTCTGTCTTCAGATTTGTAATTGTTCTCACATCACTGTGTACATTTCTATTGTTTCACTGCTCTGTCTTCTGATTCACCATAGATTATTGCACTAATGTTTTAATTTCTGTTTCACTATAAATTATTGCACTAATGTTTCAAGTTCTGTTTCACCATAAATTATTGCACTTATGTTTTAAGTTATGTTTCAACTATAAATGATTGCACTAATGTTTTAAGTTCTATTTCACCATAGATTATTGCACTTATGTTTCAAGTTCTTATTCATTATAAATTATTGCAATATTACTGAAAGAGCATTGTATATGGCTGAGTGAGCGTTAGATGCGAGCTACATGACTCAGTCTCATATATGAAATATTAGATTTATGTAACTGGGATACATATGCATGGCTCAATATTATATATGTGAGATTAGATTTATGTAACTGGGATACATATGCATGGCTCAATATTATATATGTGAGATTAGATTTATATAACTGGGATACACACACACACACACACACACACACACACACACATCAGTATTACATATGAGAGATTAGATT